>VDFB02335892.1:0-102608 GCA_007258455.2 Sequoia sempervirens | reverse complement strand
AAAGCATAAGTTCCAAGTCATAGGTTGAATATTTCTTCTTTTCTTCATTTAGCTTCTCACTAAAGAAGGATATAGGCCTGACCTCTTGAATCAACACTCCTCCTACTGCCACTCCACTTGCATCACATTCAACAGTGAACAACTTGTCAAAGCTAGGTAATAAGAGAATTGGTTGAGTTTCCACTTCTTGTTTCAGTTTCTCAAACCCTTTCTCAGCCTCTTGAGTCCACCCAAACTTAGTTTTTATACCAACCTTGATTGTATCTAGGAATGGTGCACATATACCACTAAAGTTCCTTATAAATTTTCTATAAAATTGGGCCAATCCATGAAAAATCCTTACCTCTATTGCTGTGGTTGGTGTAGGCTAGTTAAGGATGGCTTCCACCTTGCTTGGATCCATCTTTAATGAGCCTTTGGATACTACAAAACCCAAGTAGACCAGCTCTTTCTTGAAGAACTCACACTTCTCTAGATTGATTGCCAACTTCTCCTCTTGCAACCTTTTAAGAACCATCTCCACATGCTTCAAGTGTTCTTTTACTGTCTTGCTAAAGATGAGTATATCATCAAGATACACTAGTACAAATATCCCTATGAAATCCTTAAGTACTTCATTCATGAGTCTCATGAATGTACTAGGGGAATTTGAGAGGCCAAATGGCATCACTTTCCACTCATATAACCCATCATTTGTCTTGAAATTTGTCTTCCACTCATCACCATCCTTAATTCTGATATGATGGTATCCACTCTTGAGATCCAACTTTGTGAAGAACTGAGCACCTCTAAGACAATTCATCAAGTCTTCAATTCTAGGAATAGGAAACCTATATATGATTGTGATTCTATTTATTGCTCTAGAATCAGTACATAACCTCCACTTACCTCCCTTCTTGGTTGCTAAAACCACTGGCACTGCACATGGGCTGATGCTCTTTTGAATCAGTCCTTGATCCAACAATTCTTCCACTTGCCTAGCTACCTCTAGGTTTTGCTCTAGTGTAAGCTTGTATGCTACTTTGTTAGGTAAATAAGCCCCTGGTATGAAGTCAATTTGATGACTTATAGCTCTCTTTGGTGGTAAGGTTGCAGGTGTACCATCACTAACTATGCTCTTGTACTTATCAAGTAACCTTTGGACTGCTTCTGGTAAGACTGTCTTTTCAGCCTTGTCTTCTTCTTTAGGTTGCAACACAACCACATATCCTTCCTTCCCTTGGTGTAGGTCGTTAAGGAACTCCTTACCACTGCTCAACATGATGTTAGGTGCCTTTGACTGTCCCTCTTCTTCTTCTGATAGTGATTGCAGTTTGAAGGTTCTTCCATCATTTTTGAATGAAATAGTACTCTCTTTCCCATCATAAATAGCACTTTTGTCATATTGCCATGGTCTTCCCAGTAGTAGATGGAATGCATCCATGGGTAATACATCACAAACCAGCTTATCTTTATATCCTCCAATTGAAAATTCCACCGTTACTTGCTCATTAATTAAAACACTATGTCTGTTTGCTGGCCGTTTAATGGTTTTTTTGCGGCTTTTTGTGGCTGTCTGCTTTTACTGGTTTTTATCTTTCTAGCAGCCTTTTTGTCTTTTGGACCTCTGTTTTGGTCTTAGCTTGTAATTTTACTTTGTGGTTTCGGGTCCCTGTAAAACCCGTTTATCCCCCTTTTATCAAAAACTAAAACACTCTGTCCTTTGTTCATCCATGTGACCTTGTAGGGGTTATTGTGGGGTACCTTCTCCAATTTCAGTTTTGTTACTACCTCCTTTGAGATTATATTATCTGTTGAACTTGAGTCTACTATAACCTTGCATACTTTTCCAAGTATCTTGCACCTTGCTCTAAATAAAGCTCTCCTTTGTTTGGGTTCTTCCTTGACCGGTTATCTGATCAAAACTCTACTGAACATCAGATTTTCTCCTACCTCAAATTCAATATGACTGACCTTAGGTGATTTGACACTCATGGTGTGCTCTTGTGCATATGCCACTCTCTTTTCATTGCTTGATGAAGATGCTTTCTCCGGGCACCTATAAGTAGGATGACCTACTTGTCCACAATGGTAACACTTCATGTTTGCAAAGTAAGAATTACTCCTACCTACTCCTCTTCCTCTATTTGAACCTCCTTGAGGTCCTCTACCTCTGTTGTATCCTCCTCTTGAAGATGTTTCACCTGCATGCTTAGTGAGTTTAGATTCTCCTTGGTTTCTTTGGTCATTGCCTCTACCTTGGTAGCCACCATGCTATCCTCTTTGATCTCTTTGATCTCTACCTTTGCCTCTACCCTTAGAAGTCTGATCTTGCTTCCTCTTGTTCCTTTCCTCAATCTTGATAGCCAACTAATAACATTGGTGTACTTTCTTGGGACTTAGTAGAGCCATCTCTTCTTGAATGTTCCATTTCAAGCCATTAAGATACCTAGCCACTTTGAGACTCTCATCCTCTGTCACATTAGATCTCATGCAAAGTTTTTGAAACTCCTCAGTGTAAGTGTTTACATCTTGGTCTTTCTACCTTAGAATTTTCCTCTTCTTGTGCAATTGAATCTCATAGTCATCTGGCATGTAGGCTTCCTTCACTTTAGCAACCATTCCTTTCCAAGTTGATATGGGATGTTTGCCTTCTTTTTCCCTCTCTATCTGAATGAACTTCCACCATGTCAAGGTTGATCCTCTCAATCTTGACTTAGCAACCTTCACCTTCTGTGCTTCAGTGATTCCATCACACTCAAAATGATTCTCCATGCCTTCTATCCAATCCATGACTAGGTCTGCTTCCATTTTTCCACTAAAAAAGTGGTATGCCTTCAAGTGCTTTCCCACTCAAAGCTTTCAATGCCTTCAAGAAAGGTTCCTCCTTCAAAATAGGGTTAGGTTCAAGGGTCTTATCTTCCTCTACAACCTCTTCTTCTTTTGGTATTCTTCCCTCAAACTGTGCACTCCTCATTGCTGCCTCAAGTTGGGCTATTCTTTCCTTCAATAGCCTATTGTCTTCTTCTTGTCTTTCAACCATCTTAGCCAGTTCTGCATTGGTCACCATGGTGGAAGAATCACTAGACTCAACCTCTGACATATAAGATGCTTCCCAAATCTTTAACTTGCTCTGATACCAATCTGATAGGGAGTGGGTTTGGAGGAATCAATCACTGATTCCTGCTCTAGGCCTTTCCTTGTAAGACCTCCTTGTTGTTTTTCTTCACCAACCTAACCTATAGGTCCCTACTCTTGACTAGGTGCCCCTGGTTTGTCTGACCAACCCCTCTTCTATCACAAACTCCAACCACCAAGTCCACCTTGGTTAATTGCCACAACTCTTCCTTAGCCTTTACACTATACTAAAAACTACTCTTTCCACAATGCTTCACTTGTTCTTGCAGGGGTGGAGAAGTGTCCTAAAAGGCTTCAAACTGTCCTCCTAGGGTTTTGAGAGTTCACCCAAGGCTTCATCTTTCCATCGCTCTCATCAAACTTACACCTAGGGTTTGAAGGCTAGTAGCCCTTGAGCCCCAATTAGGTCTCCCTCGCCTAGAAAACTGGCTATAACTCATAAACTCCAAAAGAACTTCCCACTCTTTTTCCAAGGTTCTTGATTCATATGGAAAACACTCAAATATTTTTTGAGGTCTCAGCCTTCCACTATCCGTACAAAGCTTAAACATGAAATGGAGCAAAAACTATGGTTTTAAGCCTTTCCTTGACAGTTTGCAAACTTCCAACTTGTTCACACATCAAATGGATAGATGGAACCTTTTCCTTCATGTAGCAACAAGGTAATATACCAGCCTAACTCCTCTAAGAAGAAAATCCTCAATGTCTCAGCACCCCTGCAAGATTTGTGACTTGTACAACAAATTTTTCCTAGCCGGACCTGCACTAGCTCGCCTAGGGCATCATTTTGCTAGCAACTCCTGCAACCACACAACTCCTAATTTCTACCATATGTATAGGCATGGAGTCTAGGCACATTTCCCAAAAGGCCATACAATTTGTATGGTGGGAAGGTGCTCTAAACCTCCATTTTCTCAAAACTGCCTGTTTCAGGCCAACAACAGGGTGAATTCCAAAATATATACAAAAAATGCTTGAAAAGGAATAAAATGACTATCTATTAACACAAAAAGCTTGTAAAAACACTAATCTACATCCTACATAGGCCTAAATGCCTTGATCAATCCATTTTAGCACTATTCTTGAGCAAAAACTAGAAAAAAAGGCAAAAACATTATTTTTCTTCAACTTCCAACAAAACAATTCGTACAAATGAACATCCAACCTTACACAAAGGTCAAGGAAACCTTTAAATATGCTTCTCAAATAGTTATTCTTCAAATGGGCACCTTTTGGCTGCTCAAACTCAAAAAGAGCCTTATTTTGCAAAAATTGTCAACAATTGCAAAAATTGTCAAACTTCAACATTAGACTAAAACTTGCTATACCTCACCTATGGTCAACATGACCTTTATTTGAAAATATAGAAAACATCTAAAATTCCATGAAGGAAAACATCTAAACCATCAATTCACTCTTGAGCTCCTGGTGTTGCCTAGGTGCTCCTGCACCACCCAAAGGGCAGGATTAAGCTATAGGTGCCAGTCACGACCTGCGTCATTGACCGTTTTCTTAAGGATTTTAAAAATGGTTTTTTTTGTAGCTTCTACTTGGCCATTGCCTTGGGGTTAGTATGGGGTGGAGAAGTGATGTTGGATTTTGAATTTCTCACACAAGTCACAGACCTCTTAATTTTTGAATGGTGTCCCATTATCTGAGATAATGGCTTGTGGGACCCTGTACAGACAAATGAGGTAGTTCAGGATAAACTTTGAGATATGCTTCCCAGTTATGTATGTCATCGGTATGGCCTGCAACCACTTAAAGTAAAGTACTCTATGGAAGTTATGATAAATTTGTGGCTGTTAGATGAGGTCAGAGTTATCTTTCCAATGATATCAAGGCCCCACTGTGAAAAGGGCCATGGTGTGACGATGGGATGAAGCTCTTGAGCTAGTGAATGGATGAGGTCCCCATGCTACTGACATTGTAGACACTTTCTGGCATGGTCGTGTGCTTCTCTTTCCATTGTGGGCCAATAATACCCCATCTTCAGCAATTTCTTGGCTATGGTGATTTCGCTCGAGTGTGAAGCACAGATACTGTTATGAACTTCAGTTAAAACGGTTAATGCCTCAGCATTTAGGTAGCATAGTAGGGTTCCTTCTATGCTCCTATGATATAGGGTATCACCTAGGATGACAAATCTGGATGCCTTTTTGACAAAGGATTATTTTAGGTTTAAGGTAGGTCAGCGGGTATGACTCCTATAAGAAGATACGTGTAAATTTCATGGTACCAAGGATCATTGGGACCAACAATTTCGCACACGAATTCTGATTTTGGTACCTTGAATGTGGGTACAAGAAGCTGCTCGATCAAGAATTCATATTTTGGAACATTGTTGGGGATATCTAGTAGGGAGCCAATTGTTGCCACGGAATCTGCTACTCTGCTGTTGGCTCTAGGTATCTACTCAAATGTTATTTCAATGAAAGATTCATTGAGAGTATCCACCAATTTCTTGTATGGAGTGAGCTTATCATCCTTGGTTTGATATTCATTATTCACTTGATTTATGATCAACTGAGAGTCTTCGTAAACTTTGAGAGCCATGATGTTCCATTGCATTGCTATCCTGAGACCTATAGTCAAAGCCTTGTATTTCATGATGTTATTCATGAAAGGAAATGCCAGTTTGTATGAACTTGGTATGCAATCCCCTTGTGGTGTGATAAAGAAAATACCAGCTCCTGATCCATGATGTGTGTATGAGCCATCGAAGTATAGTTTCCAGTGGTCGGCTAAATTGAGGTTGAAAAGAGATTCATCCAGAAATTCTGAGACAAGAGGGTTCTCTGAATAGATTGGTGCCTCTGCCAGTTGATCTGCAATAACTTGACCCTTGATTTCTTTCTGCTCAACATACTCAATGTCATACTCTAACATTATCATTACTCATTTTTTCATTCTGCCTATGAGCACTGCCTTTGATAGTAGACACTTGAGGGGATCAATTTTTGCGATGAGCTTTATCTTGTGTGCCAACATGTAATGTCTGGATTTTTGGGATGAAAACACTACTGTAAGGCATGCTTTCTCGATGAATGAGTAGTTTAGCTCATGACCAACCATTTTCCTACTAATGTAATAAATAGCCCTCTCCGTTCTGTTTTCATCATGCTGAGCTAGGAGAGCTCCAAGAGCTGCTACTATTGCTGACACATATAAGATCAATGGATTCTTTGGGATGGGTGGCATTAAGACTAGTGGTCTCAGTAGATATTCCTTTTTTTTTTGAATGCCTCTTCGCACTTGGTATCCCAATTGTATGCTACTCCCTTGTGGAGTAGGTGAGAGTATGGGTTTTGTTTATCCACCAGTTGTGCTATGAACCTTCTAATGGATTAGAGCCTACCTTAGAGGCCTCTCAATTGTTTTAATGTCTTTGGTGCTTCCATTTCGAGGATTGCTTTCACTTTTGTTAGATCCACCTCAATTCCCCTCATGGACACTATATATCATAGTAATTTACCTGATTGTACGCCGAAGATGCACTTATTGGGATTTAGTCTGACTTTGTACTCCTCTATTCTATCAAAGATAGCACTTAGGGTTCCTATGTGATCTTTTCTCTTTCTTGACATAGCTAGGATGTCATCAACATAGTCTTTGACTGTTTTATGAATCATGTCATGGAATATCAATTTCATGGCCCTTTGATATGTTGCTCCTACGTTCTTTAGGCCGAATGGCATCATGTTCTAGTAGTAAGTCCCCCATGGACAAGTGAAGGATGTTTTATGTTGATCTTCTTTTGCTATCATGATTTGATTGTATCCTGAAAATCCATCCATTAGTGATAGCATCTCATGTCCAACTGTCATATCTACTATCATATCAATATTGGGAACTGGAAAGTTAGCTTTCAGACATGCTTTGTTCAAATCCTTGAAGTCTGTGTAGATTCTGATGTTTCCATCAGGTTTTGAAATAGGTACCAAGTTTGATACCCATTGTGGATAGTCTATGGGTCAGATGAATCCTGCATCTAGTAGCTTTTTTAACTCCATTTTGACCAATAAGGTGATTTGAGGATGCATTTTTCAAAGTTTTTGTCTGACAGGTTTTGCATCTG
Source organism: Sequoia sempervirens (assembly GCA_007258455.2). NCBI lineage: Eukaryota > Viridiplantae > Streptophyta > Pinopsida > Cupressales > Cupressaceae > Sequoia > Sequoia sempervirens. The sequence continues at coordinate 95,413 of VDFB02335892.1, read as the reverse complement.
GATACACTGCTAAGTGATGAACCACAGTCTCTGGATCAAGCCTTGGCATGTTAGCATAACTCCATGCGATGCTTATTTTCCTTTCCTTTAGGAATGTTGCTAGGAGTTCTTGCTCTTCTGATAATAGTGATTCCGCATAGAATGCGATATGCGGGGTCTCCTCTATTCCTAGGTTGATTGGATTGCATTTTTTGGCCAAGACTGCTGACTTTTCCTGATGAATAGCTCTTAAAGGAAGATTGAATCCCCCATCCTCGAGTGCCTCAAAGAGGTTTTCACCATTTGATGTGTCCTTTCTTTTTTACTTTTTTCTTGTCAGAGCGTGCCACAGTGTGGTTTTCACTCAAGGACTTGGATATTATTCTTAATTTCTCAATTTTGCGACTGAAGGATTCAATCGTTTCCCCATAATAGGCATGTGTGTCCAACTCCATTATAAACCCTTCTTTGTGATCTCCATCCAGAATGTGATCCCGCAATCCCATGAATTCTGAGAGTGCCTCATCGTTTTTGAATGTATCAAGAACTGGTGGTCCTTGTTGGTCATAGTCGATCAGTTGGGGGTATACTAAATGGATCTCATGATTTTGATAGTCTGTTTCAAAGGAGAGGGTGCTAATCATGCAAAGGGAAGTATCCTCAAATAACCTAGGTAGATTGGTCAAGTGATCCTCATCATCACTACTACTACAGACATCAGTTATATCAAATGTAAAGTTATCTATGACACGACCTGTAGAAACGGGTAGGTGTAATTTTTCTGATGTGGGCTGAGGAGGATTGTTAACCGTTCTAACTGGAGTACTTTAGCCTCGTATGGTTATACTTGGAGGGGTACATCCAAGGCAAATATTTGTTATTGGTCGCATCTCTGGCATGATAGGTATTATAAGCCCATTGTCATTTTGTCCCAATCTTTGATTTTTGTCGTAACCCATTGCAAGCATCATTTGCAGGCCTTTGATTTTGTTCTCCATTGGTAAATCTGGTGTTGGTCTTTCATCTTGATAGAGCATGTGTGATGGATCTTCCTCAATAACCTCCTAGCCAAGGTCTCCCTAGCTTGTGAATTTGGGATAGTCTTTAAGAGACGTTTGTGATGTGGAAGCGTGATTCTCTTGTGGACAACCCCATGATCTAGGAGATTGTGGTAACTCTCCTACCATAAAAGCATTGTTAGGGAGCTTGTAGCTTCCACAACCATCATCCTAGATGATGAGCTTGATGTCGGAGATGGTGGGAATGGCGGGAGTGGTGGGTGTCTTTGTCACAAAAGTGGATGTGAGGGTGGTGGGGTCAATGTATGATGTGGATGGGCCCTCATCATTTTTTGGTACTTGGGGGATTTTGTAGTACTTTGCTTCAATATATTTGCAGTATGAGAAAGGTTCGGGATCTCCATGGATGGTAACTTCTTGTCCACTATGTGTAAATTTCACACATTGGTGGAAATTTGATGCTATGGCTTTCATCGCCTGGATCCATGGACATCCTAGGAGGATGTTGTATGGAAAGTCAAGGTCCAAGACCTGACAAGTGGTTTCCATGAGAGTCGACCCTACTTGAATAGGGAGTTTGATTGTGCCCTGAGACACTCTTTCTTGATCATCGTATGCTCTTATCGTGATACACTTCCTTTTGTCGATAGAATCTTCTGATATTTTCAACTGCTTGATGAGGCTAAGTGAACAGATATTCAAACCTGCACCTCCATCCACCAAGACCCTTTTAATTTTGCTCTTGTGTACTATGGCTTCCAAGTGAAGTGCACGGTTGTGAGATGGTTGGGCGGGGAAATCTTGGTCAGAGAATGTAAGGAGATTAGGTGTAATGATATTTCTGACCATATCTTGGAATTGCTCCACATCAAGATCTGCGAGGACAGTGGATGAGGCTAATGCTTCTTCAAGAATTTTTCTATGGGTAGATGATATTTTTGGCAACTCCATGATGGAGATTTGCACTGGCATTCTCTTGAGTTGATCTATGACATTATAGCCATTAGGAACGGATCTAGATGTAGGTACTTTGTTTGGCTGGGATGATCCTACGATGGTTACTTCGCCGCCTCTTGTGGTGACTCCACAATCTTTGGCATAGGAGCCCTTAATAGTAATGACCATGCAGTTTTCATCTAGGGAGGCAACGATAGTTTCATACACATGATTTACATTTGAGTGGATGTACTTCCCTTTATCTTTGTTATTTTTATTCCCTTTGTTGCCATGATTCGGCATCAGATTCATGTATATCTTGAGATTTTGATTTCCTGTAGGTCGTTCCATGTTGATGATTTGTTTATCGATGAGATCTTGAACGAGGTTTTTTAATCTAATGCAACTGTTTGTGGTATGGCCTTTGATTTTGTGGAATTTGCAAAGTTGATTCTCATTATACCAAGTAGGTTTGACATCTGGTTCTTGTAATTCGCAAATGTAGGAGCCTGGATGAGTTTTTCATCTATCAACTTCTTCATTATGTCTTTAAGTGGTTCCCCCAAAGTGGTGTATTTTCACTTAGGATAAATCTTGCATTAAGGTGGTCCCCTTTTATCATTGATATTATTGATGGTTGGATTGTTGTTTGGATGGTATGTCATGTGATGATTGTTTTGGTGTTGTGATTGGATTTACGGTGTGCGTGTATTTTGGTGAGGACCACTAATGACCACCTTGGCATCGACGAAACCATCATTAGTAATGTTTTTGTTCCTTTCCCATGTGCGAGGTTTATCATTGTAATTGGATGGTGGAAAGTTGGTTTTTTTTTGTGGTATGATGTTGATTCTACAGGTTGAGTTATGAGGGCTCTTTCGATGCTAAGTGCCTTGGAGATCAATTGATCATATGTGGTGATGCCCTGAACCTTGAGATGAAATGCCAAGAGGCCTTCAAGGTTGGCTATGATGGTGCAAAATTGTTGTTCTTTTGGCATGGTCCACTTGCTCCGATTGGCCTTGGATCGCCATCATTGTAGGAATGAGGTGAATGATTCACCCTTTCCTTGTTTTAGAGCCAAGATTTATTCTAGACTAACATCCATTGCAATGTTGCATGCATAATTTTTTATGAATGCATCCATAATTTCTTCGAATGTTCTAATTCCTGAAGGTAAGCGAGAGAACCATTCTATAGTGTGTCCTACCAAGCTCCTAGGAAATAGCTGCATCAGGTAAGTATCATCATATGCAACTTCCATGCAATGAACCTGGAATTCCCTGATGTGATCTTCAGGGTTTCCCCTCCCTCGATATTTGTCAAATTTGGGGATTTCAATCCCTTGGGGAATGGTTTCATCACTAAGTTCCTATCAAATGGATATGGACACAAGTTGCTTGGTGTTTTGGTTGTTCACCTTGATTGAAGATCGAGCACTTGTTGCGAGAGCAACCTGATTTGTGTCGTCATGTTGTTTTACGGATCAAGGGGTGGGATGAAATTTTTTTTGGGGTGTTTCAATCGTGGGTTGGACGGGTGGATTGTTCGGTGTGTTCTTTGACGTGTTATTTGATGGTATCTATATGTTCTACCGAGCTAGGTAGGCCTCCACCTACTTTTGTATGAATAACGCCTATTGTTGATCTTGTTGTTGTGCTAAGATTTGTGTTTGTTGTTGCGCTTGTTGTTGTTCCAACAATGCTTGTTGATGTGCTTGTTGTTGTTCCAACAACGCTTGTTGATGTGCTTGTTGTTGAGTTGCCAATTTTGCTGCTTCTTGTTGTTCTTGATATTGCTTTATGGCTTAGTGATATGCTTGCAATTGCGCTGCTTGTCTGTGTGCTAGGAGTTGTGCTTGATATTGGGCTTGTGCTTGTGCTGCTTGTTGTTTCAATAGAGCTTGTGCTTGAGCAGTCTTGTCTACTTGCAATGCTTGAGTGGCTTGTTTTTGTTGTTGCAATAAAGCTTGGGCTTGTGCGGCTTGTTGCATTTTTAGTGCGGCTTGGGCTGCTTGGGTGGCTTGCGCCGCTTGAGCGGTTTGTTGAGTAGCTAGGTATACGACTTTTTGTTTCTGAACTTGTTAGTATCCTCTTTGGAAAGAAGCTTGCAATGCCACGTCGTATTGGCTTCATGTGGTGGAAATTGCTGGTGGTGGGGGTGGTGGTGGATTTGCAATGGCATTCGTGGTGAGCGATAATGTTGTGTTGGTATTTTGTGTGGTGAATGGTGTTGTTGATGTGGTGGTTTGAGTGGTAAGTGGTGATGTTGATGTGATTTGCCCTTGAGAAATTATGTTTTGCGATGTTATGGGGGTATTTGATGATGTTGGGATTTTTTTTGTGTTTGTCATTTGTTGTTGTGATGTTGACGACAAGTTTTGAGCGTTTACCATAATGCTTTGGTTGATAGTTGGGATGTTTTTTTGGTCAATACTTGGTAGAGGGGGAAGCCCTAAACCAAGGTGTAATGCCCCGCCACGCAACCCTAGAGGAAGTTGCAATTCACTACTTAAACGTACCAATTTTTTTTTTGTTTAAGTATAAATAACATGTAAAGTGAATTCATAATGCCAACAACCTCTAAGGCCACGAGACAAAGATTACTTAGAAACCCAACATCACATAACATTAGCATAAACCGAAACATTAATCACTTAACGAAATGAAACAACATACATTCCATTCAAGATAAATTACAACAAGGATAAATAAACACCTCAAGATTCCAATTAACATTTAAACAATAAGGTTACATCACTCATTCCCCGAATGAGGTAAATCCAATACTCATAATTACAATTACAAATTCCACCTCGAAACAAATGAGGGGTAATAAGATACAATAAGAACTAAAGAATAAGGCATGAGAAGCAATTGATTCCCACAAGCTCTCCAGCTGGAAATCACAAACACATGAACATGAAGAAGAATAACCAACGGAAAAGAAATGCACGCCACCCAACCACGTGGAATCCAAAAGGTTCCACTCCCTCCGTGCTAGGAGATAGTAACAAGGATTTCCTACACAAGACCATGCACCTCTAGACACAAGATAACACACTGAACTGAAACAAGATCAAAACCCACATTACTTAACACAAAGGTTACAATGCTTCCAGAGTACAAAATCGAGTACCATCACTGTACAAAATAAACTCACGGTACAACACCATACCGACTGCTGTCATAGGAGGAGTGTCATCGCAAAGGCTGCATTGGTTATCCAATGGTGTTCTTCCTAGGTCCCGGCCCCCCTCTCGGGATATCCTGGTAACCTCTCACGAACCCGGCGCCATATGCCCACCAGAGCGGAATCGATTATCTTTCGAGAGGGAAAGATAACGACCTTGCCATTCCAGGCCTTCCTGACTCATCTCAAGTCTCTTACAAGCCCTTGAGCCAATGAGCGAGGCTAAATTATCTTATTAATGTTCAAAGCTACTCTCTCCCTAGTAAGTTATTTTAATTTTCACTTAATTAACTAACTCTCAAACGAGTTATCTTGGAACCACTTTGGGCCCGGCGCTCGTTTGAAAGCCACTCCCCTATCGACAACACATAACTCAACCACATGCCAAGGGTAGACAATGCACTAACATATATCACAACTAACCAAACACCTCAACAGGCATCACATCACTACGTATGTCCAAAACTGAAACCAAAATGTGCACTACCCAAGGCTAACACAAGGTTGACTACATAATGAATCCCACATAACAACTGAAACTCGACTCAACCACAAATCACAAGGTCACACAACCCGTTAAACGAACCAGGTAACCACTTGAGCTTACTCACACATAATCCAATAAAGCCAAAGCAAAACATAAGAGACACAACATCATCTCAAGAAAACACTGCTGGAAGACTTACATGATCAACAAGAAATGACTTACAGCCAACCATCATATAATCACACGTAAACCACCCATAACAATAAATGAATCCATAGCAGGACGGTTCACAAAACATACACTCTCATTTCACAATAACGAAAGCGTACAATTACGTACTGAACCATTTTGGACCAATAGATAAACTAATGTTTCGGATTTCCTAAATCCATTCAAACACAGATTTCATAACTTGCATTTAACCAGTCAATTGATCTCATTTCTAATCACGACATTGGAATATATAAAGAACAGATCATTAACTCTAAATTTCATAACCATATTCATAATCAAAACATGTTAATAATGCAGCTATCTGGTTAAAATTTAATCAATAGTTCTCTCTAAGTTTCATGATCACATACTAAAGATAAAACACTCGATTTATACAATGTTGAAGTTAATTAATAAGTTCATCCTTTACTCTTAGCTCCACAATCATATTCTATAAGAAAGCCTCTTAAAAAAAATAAACATTCAGAACAAATGGTTTCAGTTTTTGATTTCAACTAGCATTTAAATAAATCAACTTAATCTTATCTCTACTTGAATTCGATTATTTTCCAAACCGAATAAACCTAATAATGAGTTAACCATGTTGACCACTTAAGGAGTCAAAACCAAAATTACTTATCGTTTCACAACCACATAACTTATATAAAAACAAATAACATCATTATTAAATGTCCATTAAAACCAAATACTCAACACTTGAATTTACCTATTGACAAATGCTTAAATATTAGAATACCCATAACAATATTACATCTATAATATTATATATTAAATATTTATTATTAAATATTAAATATTAATATATAATATTAAAATATAATATTATTCAAAATGTAATTAATATTAAATATTATAAAAAAATATTATAAATAAAACTTTATTTTATTTTAAAACCCATGAATTTTACATTGGAAAGCATGGGTCGGCGCCCTAGAAGCGGCTCCCTCGCCTGCCACACCTCCCACGCAATGTGGGCACTGGTGGCACCCACGCCTTTGGCGGTGGAGTCAGGGCGCTCGCTATCACTGTCAAAGTTACGCCGTTGGGTTGGACAAATAATCGCTACTTATATAAGGGGGGTGGGGTTTGACCTCCCACCTCCCCACAAAAATAAACAATTTTTAATTAAAATTTATTTCCTGCGTTTTCTCAAAAGAAATTTACCAGAAATTTTTTGGGTTAGACATATATTTAAAAATTTCTTCAAATAACAAATATATGGCCAATAATATTGTGGGTATTTCATATATTAAGATATATGTTTGCATTCACAATTATACAAACCCAAAAATTGATTTCAAACCCAAATTACAAAACTAATCCAAATCCAATTCAAAATTAAAACTTATTTCAAAACAAGACTATGTATTTTTCAAAATCTAGTTCACACATGGAGTTTTATTTCACTTTCTTTCAAAAAAACTTGGTATAATTTTTATGTTTGGTTTTCAAATCCAACACTATTCACCATTTCCAAGTTTAAAAGCTTTTCCATGAGTTTTCATTGGATCTACGCCTATATTTTTAACCATTCAAATGAGCAAGAAGAGGAAGGGAATAGAAAGGTAGAACCTTATGTTTTCTCCAAACTTGGCAAGCTTCCTCCATGGAGATTTTTCCAAGCAATCCTTCAACTCCACCATTTTTGCCTCCTCCAAGCTTCTCCACAAAAGCATTCAAAACCAAGGATTCCATGGAGACTTGAAAGAAAAAAAAACCCTAAATTAAAATATATGCTTTTCTTTTCAAACTCCCAAATTCACATTCAAATTCTAATTCTAATTCCATTCAAATGCAAATGAAAACTCCCTTTCTAATTCAAACTAAATTTCATTTCAATTTCATATTCAACCCTTTACAAATATCTTTCCAAAATAGTCAACTAATTTAGAAAATATCTTTTATTCCCCAAAGTCTTGCATAGGAAATTATTTGAATTTTTTTTTAATAACTTTAACAATTTCTAATTCCAATTTGAATTCAAATATTATTTTAGCACTTTACTTTCAACAAAATAATTAAATCTTTTACACTTTTTAATTCATAGGGATGATTTAATTAATTCACACAATTAATTCAAATTATCAATAAAATAAGTCTAATTTGAAATTAGATTATTTTATTAATTCAATTAAATTAATTAACTAATCAATAATTTTCCAACATCTCCAAAAGACAAAACATTCATTATTTAAAATTTCCAAAAGCTATTTAATCACTTTTAGCTTGCAACTAAACACGTTTAATCATTAATCAAACTATGCAAGACATTTCATAAACTTTAACTTGAAATTAAATAAACATCCAAGGAGAACTGACCAAGATAAAACAACTGACCCTGACGACAAACCAACAACATGCTATGACTAGGGTGACGACCTGGTTCGGAAACCCTAGCTACTATCTCCCAATTAATTTTCGTTGGTCAATGGACACGCTCAGACCTGGAAACCAGGTGGAGTCGATGTCATGTACCTGCCTACCTGCAACCAAGAGCATGTCGAACGTGCATATATACATAATATGATCAGACACACCGTGAAGAGGAAATCTCAGAATCGTAGGGCACTCGCAAGCGAGTGATACAACCCCGTCCCCTTCACCAATACAATATCACTAACTGACAAAGCTAACATTATTAACATAATCAAAGCATAAAGCATCATTAATTCACATGTTAACATGATTGAAGCATAACATAGGAAAACATTGCCTGATTAACAGAGCACAAAAAGGAGGGGTGTTACATCCTCCCCCCCTAGGGTCAGGCTTACTCCTGGAAGCCTGCAAGCTCTTCTATTACAAACTCCATAAGATCACACATAAATCAATATCATTACAAGTTTACTCCAGACGAGATATACAATATTATTACTTCAATTTTCGTTTAACACTTGCATTTTAAATCAAGGTACAAGAATTTAACATCTACATGATTTCTTAAAACTTAACAGTAAAGTTGGGGACTATAGGCCTCACCAACAAGATGTACCTATTATGCAATTATCGTTTTCATACTATGGTTTCACTAATCTTTTATTTCTCTAAACTTTTACATAATACAAAATGGTTTTCTATTCATATTATACGTTTCCATGATTGCTAATGCAACTTGGGGACTTAAGTCCTTCACCCAAGGTTTGGTCTAGGAAACAAACCTTCATGAATACATAAACATTTTCTCATAAGATACAAACGCCATACTAAGGCACTCAAGGAAAGAGGTCTATGTCTATCTTGCCATACCAAGCACTTGGAACACACCCAAGAACCACACTACAACCACACTAAAGGACCACTCAAGGGTCTCACCCCTTTACACAACGAAAGAGCCAAGCAACAAGAAGAAAGCCAAACAAAACACACCTCTTGGTAGGCTTGCGAGCCTAACCCTCACAAAGCATTCAACCAAAAGACAAGCAAGGGTGGAGACAACAACGAAACTGATTGTCGTCCACCACACACAACACCTCAAAATCACACACAACACAATTGTCCATAATGCATTCTTCCAATAGAAAGGATATCGGTGCATTGCGCACTGCACCGAGGATCCTACCCTTTCCACTAGTTTCCTGCACCATTGGACCAAAACCACTTAACGACAACTTCTGGGCAAACAAGAGAAATCAACCCAAAAGGGACAACCACACGAAAGAGAAAAACAACTAGGTCAATACAATGGCTCATAGTGCCCAGAGTATAAACCTACACACATACAACATAATGGGTCCAACATAATCCCAGAGTTCCCAGTGTTTAAACCTAGGCTCTGATACCATGTGTAATGCCCCGCCACGCAACCCTAGAGGAAGTTGCAATTCACTACTTAAACGTACCAATTTTTTTTTTGTTTAAGTATAAATAACATGTAAAGTGAATTCATAATGCCAACAACCTCTAAGGCCACGAGACAAAGATTACTTAGAAACCCAACATCACATAACATTAGCATAAACCGAAACATTAATCACTTAACGAAATGAAACAACATACATTCCATTCAAGATAAATTACAACAAGGATAAATAAACACCTCAAGATTCCAATTAACATTTAAACAATAAGGTTACATCACTCATTCCCCGAATGAGGTAAATCCAATACTCATAATTACAATTACAAATTCCACCTCGAAACAAATGAGGGGTAATAAGATACAATAAGAACTAAAGAATAAGGCATGAGAAGCAACTGATTCCCACGAGCTCTCCAGCTGGAAATCACGAACACATGAACATGAAGAAGAAGAACCAACGGAAAAGAAATGCACGCCACCCGACCACGTGGAATCCAAAAGGTTCCACTCCCTCCGTGCTAGGAGATAGTAACAAGGATTTCCTACACAAGACCATGCACCTCTAGACACAAGATAACACACTGAACTGAAACAAGATCAAAACCCACATTACTTAACACAAAGGTTACAATGCTTCCAGAGTACAAAATCGAGTACCATCACTGTACAAAATAAACTCACGGTACAACACCATACCGACTGCTGTCATAGGAGGAGTGTCATCGCAAAGGCTGCATTGGTTATCCAATGGTGTTCTTCCTAGGTCCCGGCCCCCCTCTCGGGATATCCTGGTAACCTCTCACGAACCCGGCGCCATATGCCCACCAGAGCGGAATCGATTATCTTTCGAGAAGACAAGATAACGACCTTGCCATTCCAGGCCTTCCCGACTCATCTCAAGTCTCTTACAAGCCCTTGAGCCAATGAGCGAGGCTAAATTATCTTATTAATGTTCAAAGCTACTCTCTCCCTAGTAAGTTATTTTAATTTTCACTTAATTAACTAACTCTCAAACGAGTTATCCTGGAACCACTTTGGGCCCGGCGCTCGTTTGAAAGCCACTCCCCTATCGACAACACATAACTCAACCACATGCCAAGGGTAGACAATGCACTAACATATATCACAACTAACCAAACACCTCAACAGGCATCACATCACTACGGATGTCCAAAACTGAAACCAAAACGTGCACTACCCAAGGCTAACACAAGGTTGACTACATAATGAATCCCACATAACAACTGAAACTCGACTCAACCACAAATCACAAGGTCACACAACCCGTTAAATGAACTAGGTAACCACTTGAGCTTACTCACAAATAATCCAATAAAGCCAAAGCAAAACATAAGAGACACAACATCATCTCAAGAAAACACTGCTGGAAGACTTACATGATCAACAAGAAATGACTTACAGCCAACCATCATATAATCACACGTAAACCACCCATAACAATAAATGAATCCATAGCAGGATGGTTCACAAAAGATACACTCTCATTTCGCAATAACGAAAGCGTACAATTACGTATTGAACCATTTTGGACCAATAGATAAACTAATGTTTCGGATTTCCTAAATCCATTCAAACACAGATTTCATAACTTGCATTTAACCAGTCAATTGATCTCATTTCTAATCACGACATTGGAATATATAAAGAACAAATCATTAACTCTAAATTTCATAACCATATTCATAATCAAAACATGTTAATAATGCAGCTATCTGGTTAAAATTTAATCAATAGTTCTCTCTAAGTTTCATGATCACATACTAAAGATAAAACACTCGATTTATACAACGTTGAAGTTAATTAATAAGTTCATCCTTTACTCTTAGCTCCACAATCATATTCTATAAGAAAGCCTCTTAAAAAAAATAAACATTCAGAACAAATGGTTTCAGTTTTTGATTTCAACTAGCATTTAAATAAATCAACTTAATCTTATCTCTACTTGAATTCGATTATTTTCCAAACCGAATAAACCTAATAATGAGTTAACCATGTTGACCACTTAAGGAGTCAAAACCAAAATTACTTATCATTTCACAACCACATAACTTATATAAAAACAAATAACATCATTATTAAATGTCCATTAAAACCAAATACTCAACACTTGAATTTACCTATTGACAAATGCTTAAATATTAGAATACCCATAACAATATTACATCTATAATATTATATATTAAATATTTATTATTAAATATTAAATATTAATATATAATATTAAAATATAATATTATTCAAAATGTAATTAATATTAAATATTATAAAAAAATATTATAAATAAAACTTTTATTTTATTTTTAAAACCCACTATTGATTAAGTGGTCGGCGCTCTAGCCGCAACGGCTCCCCGCGCCCCTGCCATCATTCCCCACAAGTGGCTGGCCGTGGTGTAGCAATCTGGGCTGCCTTAGCGGCCGAAATAGGCGCTCTCGCAATCGCTACCAGCCTGGCGGCTGTTGCATGCTACAAGACAAATGATGGCCTCATGGCGGGAGCTCAAGTACAAGACAATAATTGGGGGGTGGGGTTTGACCTCCCACCTCCCCACAAAAATAAACAATTTTTAATTAAAATTTATTTCCTGCGTTTTCTCAAAAGAAATTTACCAGAAATTTTTGGGTTAGACATATATTTAAAAATTTCTTCAAATAACAAATATATGGCCAATAATATTGTGGGTATTTCATATATTAAGATATATGTTTGCATTCACAATTATACAAACCCAAAAATTGATTTCAAACCCAAATTACAAAACTAATCCAAATCCAATTCAAAATTAAAACTTATTTCAAAACAAGACCTATGGATTTTTCAAAATCTAGTTCACACATGGAGTTTTATTTCACTTTCTTTCAAAAAAACTTGGTATAATTTTTATGTTTGGTTTTCAAATCCAACACTATCCACCATTTCCAAGTTTAAAAGCTTTTCCATGAGTTTTCATTGGATCTACACCTATATTTTTAACCATTCAAATGAGCAAGAAGAGGAAGGGAATAGAAAGGTAGAACCTTATGTTTTCTCCAAACTTGGCAAGCTTCCTCCATGGAGATTTTTCCAAGCAATCCTTCAACTCCACCATTTTTGCCTCCTCCAAGCTTCTCCACAAAAGCATTCAAAACCAAGGATTCCATGGAGACTTGAAAGAAAAAAAAACCCTAAACTAAAATATATGCTTTTCTTTTCAAACTCCCAAATTCACATTCAAATTCTAATTCTAATTCCATTCAAATGCAAATGCAAACTCCCTTTCTAATTCAAACTAAATTTCATTTCAATTTCATATTCAACCCTTTACAAATATCTTTCCAAAATAGTCAACTAATTTAGAAAATATCTTTTATTCCCCAAAGTCTTGCATAGGAAATTATTTGAAACTTTTTTTAATAACTTTAACAATTTCTAATTCCAATTTGAATTCAAATATTATTTTAGCACTTTACATTCAACAAAATAATTAAATCTTTTACACTTTTTAATTCATAGGGATGATTTAATTAATTCACACAATTAATTCAAATTATCAATAAAATAAGTCTAATTCGAAATTAGATTATTTTATTAATTCAATTAAATTAATTAACTAATCAATAATTTTCCAACATCTCCAAAAGACAAAACATTCATTATTTAAAATTTCCAAAAGCTATTTAATCACTTTTAGCTTGCAACTAAACACGTTTAATCATTAATCAAACTACGCAAGACATTTCATAAACTTTAACTTGAAATTAAATAAACATCCAAGGAGAACTGACCAAGATAAAACAACTGACCCTGACGACAAACCAACAACATGCTATGACTAGGGTGACGACCTGGTTCGGAAACCCTAGCTACTATCTCCCAATTAATTTCCGTTGGTCAATGGACACGCTCAGACCTGGAAACCAGGTGGAGTCGATGTCATGTACCTGCCTACCTGCAACCAAGAGCATGTCGAACGTGCATATATACATAATATGATCAGACACACCGTGAAGAGGAAATCTCAGAATCGTAGGGCACTCGCAAGCGAGTGATACAACCCCGTCCCCTTCACCAATACAATATCACTAACTGACAAAGCTAACATTATTAACATAATCAAAGCATAAAGCATCATTAATTCACATGTTAACATGATTGAAGCATAACATAGGAAAACATTGCCTGATTAACAGAGCACAAAAAGGAGGGGTGTTACACAAGGAGTGGTGCAGATGATAATGGCAATGGTGGAAGTGGTGGAAATGTAAGGGGGTGGGTCCTTGCGAAAATGTCATGGTGTCAAAAATGCCCCTTGGTCTGAACATGTCTCCCTCTTCTTGTGAGTTTTTGAGGAGGGGAGTTTGAGGTGTTCCGTGGAAAAATGTTGATGATGGATCATGATGTAAAGTGAGAGGAAAATTTTTGTGTAATGGGTTGTCGAGTATGTTTTGTTCCAAGGCAGTGTTTGCATCCAATTTTTGATTATTAACAAGGGAGTGTGCTTGAAGAGCATTGAGAAATGTATTTCCCTTGTTAACATTGGGTTCAGTTGGAGCATAAGATGTTGTGATTTGTGAAATGTTTTGTGTGATGTTTTGGGATGGTGGTGTGGATGATATGGGAATGGTGGATGAGATTGGAGGAAATGATGTCTCCACTATGGTACTCACGTCGAAATTCGAAGGTAACTTGGCTCCTTGTTTTTCTAATTCAAGCATGTATAACGAAGGGTTGAGCCTCATCATGATGTTGATGATTTTATGGTTTTCTAGATTTTGAAGCATTTTAGTTATTTCGTCATGAGACATCCCAAAGGTGAGATCTTCTCCTTGATTTTCCTCTTGCAGATTTTGCGATGATGTTGGAAGGTCAATTGTGAGATTTCCAAACCCAATGGGATTCATTTTAGGAGTGGTTTGACAAGTCACTTGTAGTAGATGTTTATTTGTTGGCTTCCATGCTCTTCTTGTATTGAGATTTGGATTGAACCATAAAACAAGGATCAATTTTTTTAAGAATGGGAGATGAATCTCTTGATTTCTTTGGATTGATCTTTATTTTATGCCCCAAAGTGAAAATTTTTAGGATATCTTGTGAATCGAAATGTGATATGACGATGTAAAATATGAATGATGTGGATGTTATGATCTTTTGGTAAGTCTTGAAGGAGATACTAGGCTTTTTCGGACTTTCGGATATGTTTCAGATTTTGATTTGGGATTTTTTCCTTGATTGATTTGGATTTGGATTTTGAACAAATAGACCCTAAGATGTTTGGATGATTATCTAGGGGATATATTTTATCAAAGGATGATGACTTGAATATGTGCAGGAAGAAGGGTGCATCTACCCACACCTATCCAAAGAAGATGATAGTTTCACTAAGCATATGACAAAGGATTCATCTACATATAATAAGCTAAACAAGATGATTTTGACTAAGCATATGCAAAAGGATGCATCTACACATACCAAGCCAAAGGTGATTTTGATAATGTTTTCAAGGATTTAGTCCCAATGATTTTGATGATTTTTTATTTTGCCAAAAAGCTTAGTATTAAGGATGATTTCAAGATTTTCCAAAAGGTTCTTGTGAGATGATGCTCATTTTGATGCTTTGAAGGATGGATGAAAAGGATTTTGATTTGCTTTGATCCTAAGGTGAACCTAAAAAAGACACTTTGTCTACCTAGACCTTGGTATTGAAGAACAAGCTTTTCTCTAAACAAGATGTTCAAACTCTCTGAAAAGATTTGGGTTTTGGCAGTAATAGAATGAATACAAATCAGGATTGTTCCTTGAAGCCTTCTTATAAAATTTGAAAAGAAGTCTTTGTCTGACTTCGTATAACATAGAGAGACATTCTTGATAGGCTATCAAACTAAGGGCTTTCACCTTTGGTTTTGTGATATTAATTTTTCAGGAAATCATTAGAGACACATGTGTGGGGTCCAATTGTCCTTAATATTTGCTTAATGGATTCTTTTTACCACAAACACACTCTTGATTAGTTTTCAAATTGAATGTCCAATGTATAAACTTCATCTCATTTCACAAGGTATATTATGTGAAACTTTGATGAATTTAAGGCAAAGATTACCTATTGTTTAAATTTAGGGGGAAAATTGAGATGTAAACTCAAGTTTTTAGAAACCTCTAAGGATGTAATCCCAAGGGCAAGCCATAACATGAGAATTTGGTCAATGGTATTTGCCTCCTAAAGGGTTTGAAATTTGGAGGATCATGTTGAATGTTTATTTGCAAATGTTTTTGAATCAAAGCACTGTGTTTACAAGCAATGTAACATCCTAGTTCAATTGGTACATTTTTCTTAGTGGGCTTGCCTCATGCCCTTCATAGTAGAAGAGATGATTTTATATGCAACCAAGGATAAAATATAAAGGTATGTTAAGAATGAAATCTTAACCTCTATATTTCAACCAAGATCAGACATGGAAAGTAATTTCTTGGAATCTAAATTCCAATGCACCACTTTGATAAACTCGTTGGATGGACTGGTTGGAAACTACAAACAAGGTTCTTAATGACACAACATCGAGGACATGGCACCTTGCGAGCATCCAACAAGCCACTAAAGGCTTTAATCAATCCTACTAGGGGCTCTTATATGTTTTACGATAGTACCCCATTCTGAAAGACATTGTACAGCTAAGGCCTACATACCATGAGGACTTGATAGTTTAGTCTTATCCATTTGTATACTGGCCTGAATGAAAAACTAGTTGGAGTCACCTTTGAGTTCTCCTTTCGGATGTGTCTCTTAGGCAGGCCCCTCTAAAGGTAAACAATAGCAAGCAAGCACATCCGTAGTTCGATCGACCTTCATTTAGAAACAAAGGGAGAACACACACAACATACCTAACTCACACTCACACAAGATCTTGTTCAATTTTAAACCCAAATCAAAATGTGTATGGGCAATTATTTATGCAACTTAATGTCTCCAAAATCCTTTTGATTCTCAAGATCATCGTGAGGTGTGAGAGAAGCGCATACGTATTTCGATGATATTACTTTGTGTAAATAATTACAAAACAATAAAGTCACACATTCATTTTATGCTTCAAAGCAATTATTTGATTCATTTTTAAAACACCAATATCAAGTGTGAAGTTGCTTGTCCAATTTTAGCCCAAATTGAAATCTAGTAGGTGTCTAAGTTTCAATTTTAACGCTTTGCAACGAAAATTTGATGTATTCTTTTTAAACCCAAATGAAAATTAGTGTCCTAAGAACGATAAGATAATGATTTCATAAAAAAGTGTTTAAACAAACACTAAAGTGTTAAAAAAATGCTTTAATCTTCCCAAAATGTCATCTTGATTTCCCCTCCTTTCGTTTTCCTTCGTTATCCCTTGTTAGCCTTCTTCGCTTTCCTTGTCTTCGTTTCGCTTTCCTCATACCTTCATTTTCCTTTTGTTAGCCTTGTCTTCATTTCACTTTCCTCGTTTTCGTGGTACCTTTATACCTTTTCCTTTCACTTTTCATTTGTTAGAAATCAGAGTAGGATTAATAAAATGAAATGGATGCAAATGGAGACTACTAAAAAGGCCATCCTTCTAGCCCCACATGTGAGCATCCTTAAAAATCTGCAAATACTAAACTTCAAGCATGGGTTAGTACCTAGAAATTCCTCAAGAATAATCTTATGAAATACCTTGTACATGCTTGAAAATGAAAAAAATGACAAGAGAAAACTAAAACCATTATGAAAAAAATTAACCAGTACCTATTCCATAGTGGATTGGTGTCAAATGTGCAAATGACCCTTTCCCAATCCTTGCTCAAAAGCTAAAATGATGAGATGCAATGGAGATGAAGAGCAAAATTAGTTCTCAAACCAAGAGAGTAACTTTGCATGAAAAATTATTTATAGATTTTCTTGATGAGAGATTGGCCAAATGGGTGAATGTGGGACTAAAGATCCACCAATGAGAAGAGGCCACTTGTCAAGTTGTGATAGGCTGAAGGATGTGCAAAATTTGGGAAATGTGCCCATGAGAGGGAGTTTCAAATTCAAATTTGTGTAATAAATTTTGAGAGGGGGACATGAAATGGAGAATTTATTGCAATGTTGGAGGGGACAAGTCAACTTGTCATCTTTTTCAAACTTGAGGGAATATTCCACATAAATTCCATGTTGAAAGAAAATAAGGATTTTAATAAATCAATAAATTGATTTATTTGTGCAATTGAGATTATCTAGATGATGTGATGGGTGGTTAGGTTAGGCTAATTAGGATTAGGTTATCTTAATGATGATTAGGATGATTTTGACTTTTATGACTTAAATATTTGATTTATTTAATTCAGAAAAGGATGGAATATGCATTATGATTTAATTAAATGGATGTTTGATTTATTTGATTAAAAGGTTGATAATAATTTTTATTTAATTTTAAATTAATGACCTTAGGAGATGGAAATTAATGAGATTACATGATGAATGGATGAAGGTGAACTTGATTAATTGATGAATGGACCTACTGTGAAACCTAGTTTACTTGATGAATCAACCTGATTGAATGCATAATGTTAATTTTACATGCATAATGTTAATTTTTCATGTCTACAAATATTATTCAAAAATTTCATTCAAAAACATGTAAAACCAAAAGAAGATCAAACCTGGTTAAGGTTGATAGCTGAACTGAAAACAATAATTTGAAGCTTCTGTATTTCCCGTACTAAACACCAGAACTTGCTAAAGAAATCCAAACAATTCCTTTCTCCCAAATTAATTCTACAATCAAATTGTTGTGCAATCTCCTTCCAAACCTAATATCGTGAAAACTTTTTCAGAAGAATTGCCGTGCAAAAATTTCCTCAAAGCTGTTGTCATGAAAATTCTTCCTAAGCAATGTCGTGTATGAAATTGTAACCCCTAAAGACTTATTAATGCAATTGATTACCTCAAGTTCCAACTTAACTGATTGTAATCATGGATTCATAAAATTGCTCATGCAGTTATAAACTTTAAATATCTAAGATATTTTCCCTCAACTCTAGTTTTTAGATATTTTAATTTATTAAACATAAACTCTTTTAAATTGTCAACTTTCACAAAAATTGCACAATTAATTCTGCAATTACATTTAAATAATTACCTTTTTCAAGATTAACATTTATTTTCAAATAAATACTTGTCTAATTTATTTTAATAAATCAAACCTTACTCATAAACATTTAATCAAATATTTAAACAAATAAGCCATTTTACTAAATTAAACAGTAATTAATTTTCAAATAACTAATGTAGTGACCCTCCCGCTGTGACATCTTGTTTTAGTTATTTTCGGTTTGATTCTGCTTAAGTTGTTTCTTTTTAGAGGTGATTCTGGATACTATGTTGGATGGATTTTGCTGATGATACATTGACATCCTGGTTATTTGGTTATGTTAGTTTGATGATACTGAGATAGATTCATTCATGTTATGGCTTATTTGTTTATGACTATTGCTTATGTTTATCATGTTGTTATGATTGATCTTGCTCATTTGTGTCGATGAAGAAGACAGTGTAGCATTACTCATTCGTGAGTACCCTGCTACGCTCCAATTCTTATTCACGGTGTGTTTTCTAACATGAGTATATATATGTTTTAACGTTGATGTTTCCCTGCAGACACAGGTACCAGGTAATGGCTCCACCTACTTGTCAGGTCTAAGCGTACCCTAATTCAATATAATTATGTTATTGGAGGTATTGATAGGTCCTTATTGAACCATCGTTCATTTTCGAACGAGTACCTATGTGCTACCCCATGTTGTTGTCCAGTCTATTCTGTCAAGTTCGTTTGTATTGTTTTGTGTTTTAGAATTTAATATTTAAGTTTTACAAATGCCTGTTAATACATTTATAAATGTTTGTGATTTAATTTATTAAATTAAATTAAATAAGTTATTGAATTTAAATGTGAAAATTATTTCTCTATAATGCTTTTAATTAAAATATAAATATCGTTGATTTAATTGTGCAAATTTGAATTATGAGAAATAGATATTCTTAAAGAAAAGATATTTTTGATGAATCTTTGATTGGCAGTTAAAGAACTGATTTGATATTTTAAAGAACAAGTTAACTGGTTGATCTATTTTCAATGCAAAAATGGTCTTTTAGTTAAGTTTTATTTTTGGAAAGTTAATTGCATGAAATAATATCTTTTGGGAAGGCAATTTGACATTCACGGGAAGAATTTGGAAAAACTTTACAGCAATAGTTTTTAGAAAGTCTTGCATGGAAAATTGTTTGAGGAAAACTTTTAATTCAAATTCGGTTAGTAAGCATAATTCAGGTTGGATTGCTTTGGGTTTCGTAATCAAATAGTTGGTGTATTGAGTGGATTTGACGAAAGCTTCAGGATTTGTTCCAGATCGGTTTTCAGGATTTAACATAGGTTATTTTCTTGTTTTGTAATGTTGTATCTATAATTTTCTGAAAACCTTGCTCCGAAAAGAATGACTCGATTAAACCTGCAAAATGATAAGAGGCAATTAGAAATATTTTATAAAATTAGAAAGAAAAAGCAAGTAAAATTGATATATGGGTAAAAGAAAACACGAGCTCTGTTATTTTTATAGCTGAGAAATTATTAAATTCATTTTAGAAGATCCTCTGGAAGTCTTAGAGATCGAAACTTTGTTTTGCAAATAGTAAACCAACAATGTTCAGCTTTATTATATATCCAATATTTTGTCAATATTTGACATTTGTGAATTGAATTTTCGGTGTCCGTCTGTTAAGATCTTGGTTACCCTATTTCTATTGACCATTTTATCAGTCATAGCATATTTTATGCACATTCCTTATATATAAGTGGATTTTGTATTTATTTTAAAATAATAGAAAACTGCATGATAGCGTCGCTTCTGCCCCGAAATCCTATATATGATATTTTCCTTGTGCGTCTTTAATAGTTAAGATTCTCTTGAATATTAAATACTGCGTACTATCCTTGGTTAAGCAATAACACGATCATATTATGTTTAATATACCTGAAAAGGAAATAGCATGTATCCTTAACAATTTCACTTGCCTTATTCCTTGGAACCTTCAATTATACCATTGTTTCTTCATATCGGTAATACTGGTATTTTATTGACCAAATCCTTGTAGATTCAAAACATTTTGTTTAATAGATTTATGTCCTATAACTATATATTGTGCTCTGTAACATATATTGTACATTTTGGGTTTCGTGAATAACTTTCAACCTGATGAAAAGATTTTTTATTTTGTTTATCAATGATTTCCCTGCCAGAAAGTTGCATGCAGCCTCCTTCGCTTGATGTTATCTGTGTAATCATCGATCAAAAGAGATTTAATATTTATTACTGTCAAAGCACATAGTCTCTGTCTTGTATCATGTCTTCTTCTTCACGAGTGGAGTTTGCTCCTTATCTATTATCTTGCAATCTTTAGGTTGGCAAAATTTCCACTATGGAACTATGTATTATGAATATTATCTTGTACTACCTATTTTAATCATTCCGCGCCAATTCTCACCTGCTCCATGCGCGTGTTTTAGGCATAGACATGATTGAAGTTTCTTAACCTATGCTACAATGTTGTTGCATGGCAGTTGCATGGTGATTTCAAAACTTAACTTTATTGTTATCCTTCCTATTATATGTTTGGAACTAATTGCCTATACATGTAGTTACTTCACTTCTTGCATGGTGTCCTGTAGATTTCTTATAGTCTTGAAGATTTCCTTCATATATGGTATTTATCTATAACTATTACTCATACTCCTAGATCGAATTCTTCTTTGCATGCAACTTCTGAGACAGTTATCTTGTCATAGATTCATATATACTTTGTTAACAGTTGGTAGATAATATCAAAACATAAGTGCTAGATAAATGATAAATTATATCTTTAGAATAATGTATAAGATTCTTAACTAGCCATATATATTTATGTATAAAAGATTTCTTTGATATATCTTTAAAATATCAATTAAGATAATTTTTGTTTTTATTTAGATTTACAAATTCATTCAATGATTGATTTTGTATTCAGTAAATAAGAAATTTATATTTAAAAGTATGTAGATAGTCATTCCTTGCATGATGTTACTTTCACTTCTTATAGATACGATACATGATTGAAAACTATCTCTTTTTACTTTAGTACAAATTCGTTTCTTTTGCTTGAAGTATTACTGGAATAATTTTGTTATTATATTTATGTTAACACAATTATCAATTGAAATATATGTATAGCGTATAAATGAGTTGAATGTAAATTTGTGATGGAGAAAGGTATAATTTTAAATTTGTTATTTGTGATGTGAATTTATCTAGTATAAAATAGAGTTTAGTAAAAGTCTTTCACTCACTTTATATATATATATATATAATTAGTGAAATGTATTTCCTTCATGTGTTTGATTTATAAATGTGTAGGATTTGTATTATCCTAGCTCTATTAAAATAGATGTAAGTTCTTTGAGATTGTCAACAATTATTAATACCAATAAATTGTTTATTATGAACATATAATCCATGGTGATTGGAGTATTGTTATCATTGAGTAATTATATATATAAAGTTATTGAGTTTTATTTTCATTTCAATAAAAGTTAGGGAAGAGAAAATGGTATAATTAAGTGCATTCCACTTTAATAAGATTATTACATTTCTATTAAGATGCTCATATTACAATTACTTTTACTTGGGGGTATAGCTTTGTATCATTTTGTGGTCTTTTGAAGTGACATCCTAGAGATTGTGATTTGCCTCTAGTGAAGGACATAAACACTCTAGTTTTTATTTCTGTGTTGGATAGCTACCCCTAGATTGGTTTTATGTTGAGTCATGTTATAGAAAGAGTGGCTTACGGTAGGGGCCAAAATCCTGAAGTGATTGTCTGGGTAACCTATCGTAGGTGTGTTAATTCAGTGAAAACCTAACTAAAGAATTATGGGTTGGGAAGTTATAAACATTAATTTAGATAAAAGTGTGCCTCACCTACTATCTTAAGGCTCATTTAGGTTGAGAAAAGGTTGACAAGGCCCGGAATGGCAAGTCGTCATCTTGTCCTCTTGAAAGATGAAGTGACTCCACATTGGTCTGCATAGGGGCCGGGAATCGGTAGAGGCTACCAGGGTAACTCTTGGAGTGAGGGCCGGTAGTCTAGGAAGATTCACCAGGGTAACCTATCCAGACAATGTGATGACACTCTTAGTCTATATCATGATGGTGTTCCTTGTGTTCAGATTTATTTTGGTGTGTTGTGATACTGAGGTTTTATCTGCTATGATTGTTAACGTTATGTCATGATGTGATTTGTAAACCCCGTAAACGTAATGTTCTATCTTCATTGATTGTGGACCTATCAATTATCTCCTAGCACAGAGGGAGTGGACCTTCGGGTTCCACGTGGTCAGGAGGAAACCATGCTACACCTTGTATTTTCTTGTAGATGATCCTATGCTTGCAACTAGTTCCAGTTACTTCATTTTCATGACTGTGGATGTGAAGCATGTTCGTGGATATGGATATTAGTTGTGATATGATCACTATCAGCTTTGTAAAAATTACCTCTTGTATAAGAGTGTTCATATTGTACCAACTTTGGATGTATCGAGATTTATTAAAATCTCTCTTGTTGTAATCTAGACCTATGGTTTCTCGATTGTAATAAGTTTTGTAAACTAAACCATTCATGAAATTATTTTTGTGCTTATGTTTTATGATAATGTACTGAGTTTATTTATTAGGATTAAGTAACGTCGTCTTGGAAACCTTATGGCAATTGTGTAAATTAAATATCTTAAAAAAAATGGTTTGGTAAATTTCATTCTTTACACTTTGTTTTAATGGTAACCAAGGCGGGGCGTTACAAATAACACAAACAAAATTGATATGACAAGACAAAACAACAAATGACAACGAGTGACAAATTGATACTCATTCAACGAAGAACGATGGTTAAACGAGGACCTGACACTATCTCTGAATCAACATGATTTTATTGGATTAGGGTATGTTTAGACCTAAAAATCAGGTGGAGCCGATACCCGTTACCTGTAGCTGCATAAAAGATCACTTGTTAAACATATTAACTTATAACGGAACACACACCGTGAAGAAGAATCATAGCATAGTAGGGTACTCACAAGTGAGTAGTGCTACACTGTCTTCTTCACGAGGACTGACAAGAATCAATATATCATAAACATGAATCATATCATGATAATCACATTAAAACTCAGAAACAACATGAAGCATGTCACACACATGTCTACCATAATTACATCACACAAACATAATCAAGTGATCTCGATGTCTAGTGTCTCATCCACGTAGTATATAAAAAAACAACATAGTCACAATATCCAATGAATCATCTACAATATAAAATCCACATAATGTCGGATTCATAAATGAAAACAACCAACAAAGTATCATAAGTAACTATCAACTGAACAAAGAAAAACTAAAACCGAGTGTCGGAACTGGAGGGATACTACAAAAGTAGATAACTGAAAAATATCCTTGATATAACTTCATATAAAATCACAAGGCTTTAACTAGGATAACTTCTATACAAACAATATTATCCATTTTTGGTATTACAATATTTTCTTGACATTGACTTGAAAATTATAAATTATTGAATTGCTTTGATATGTTATCAAGGAATCTCCAAGTCTTCTCTTTACATGTAATAGTCTATCCAACATGATTTTTAGCACCATATTAGGATAGAACCATACTTGTAGATGCATGTAAACACCCCAATATAGAGCAATAGAATATGTATTGACACTAAGAGAAATAATCCTTGATTGATCCATAAGTATAACCTTGTCTAGGTGTAGAGAAGGAAGAGCAAGTAGATAGTTAAAAAATGTTGAATAAATAGAAAAAATCAAATCTCAATCATTATGTGTATTATATAGGACGAATTTCACAAACCACTTAAAATAGACAATTAGAGATATGCAACTTCTAGCCCTCTAATTTACATGTATGGTTATGAGTCTTATCTTTTCAAAATGAGGTTGACTATCATTTTTTATTTTATTCTCTAATTAGATTTAGATTAGTGTAGGGTGTGATTATCATTATACAAGTGCACAAACTTTCACCATTAGACCTACTCAAGTTAATACATAGTGATATTTTTATTTTTAATCTATTTATAAAAAAATATTCTTCTACTGTATAATAAATGTAATATAATAATACAAATAATATTATTCTAATCAAATTTTATATAATCATAGAAACAATAATAATGCATAATAATTTTATAAAAATTAAAATAAAATTACACCATATTATTTTGACCAATAATTTCACAAATAATTATTTCACAAAAAAAAAAAAAAATTACTATTAATTATTTAAACCTTATATTAAACTTATTAAATAATCACTAATTATTTTTTTAACATATGAAGATAGAGCTTTAAACTTAAACTCTTCCACAACTCTTCATATTTTAAGCTCACACATTTAATGAAAATATTAGATCCACAAAATTAAAACAATCATATTATTATTCTAATTTTCAATTGTGAAAGGTAACCCATTAAAATATTATTTAAAAGAATAATATTTGTATTCTAAAATATTTAGTAAAATTTTTAATAACTCTTCATTTGCTTATCTTTATTGGCAGTGGACAAACTTAATTATTTTCCGTCTTTTATAAAGCCAATCTAACTTCATCTTATCAACCGGGTACAATTGAAATAGCCTTTGGAAGCATATCTGCTTATCATAAAATATTTCTAAAGTATCATTGATTCACAGATTAAAGACATGAAAATTTATCATCGTTCATCTCATCTCTACAATTTCTTGGTCTCCATATTTCCGTGAATGCAGCCCTTCTTTTCTTCCTCTTCCTCTTTCACTTTCACTCCTTAATAATCATCATTCGTTTTTTTCATCTTTATCTTCTTCTTCTAGCTGAACAGCATCCTCTGTTCCTCCAAAGGCTTCGAAGTCAACAAGGATTTCCTCTTGCTTAGGAGGTTCATTTGGTTCTCCATCATTTACTATGGGACATGAAAGTCCTCCGGTCGTGGTAGTGAGGCGTGTAACGTCTTGAAACTCTAGAAAGATTTGTTGGTCCATTCCACCCGCTTCATGAGCACATTCTCTCTCATCGTGCTCTCTTCTAACCAAATCTTGTGCATTTTCATGACAAGATAAATCTTCAACAATCTCTATGTTTCGGTCCTCTTCATTCTTTCTGGTTAATTCTTCCTCATTTGGCCCATTTGGATGACTTTCATCAGTTATATTCCTCCTTTTTCTCTTGTGAACGCTGTCGCCGCTATCTCTATCCCCATTCCCATCCCCTCCATCAACATCACTACTCCTTGTTCTTTTTCTGCTCTTCTCCTCCTCCTCGTTCTCCTCTTCCTTGTCCTCCTCGTCACTACTTTTTCTTTTTCTTCTCTTCTCCTCCTCGTCCTCCTCATCACTACTCCTTTTTCTTTTTCTCCTCTTCTCCTCCTTGTCCTCCGCTTCCTTGTCCTCTTCCTCATCCTCATCCTCATCCTCTTCCTCTTCTTCCGGTATGTAGTCATCATCCCTTTCATAATCGTCATCCCTTCTCCTCTCCTCCTCTTCCTCCTTCTCCTCTTCCTCTTCCTCATCGTCATCCTCATCCTCATCTTCCTCTTCTTCTTCCTCCTCTTTATAGTCATCATCGTCGTCCTTGTCCTCATCCTCGTCCTCCTCATCCTCATCCTCCTCGTCCTCATCCTCATCCTCATCCTCCTCCTCCTCCCCCCTTCTTTCATTGAATCCTGTGCCCCATCCATCTCTTCTTCTTCCTCTCCTCTTTCCTCTTCTCCTTCTTGGGATCCTCTGCTTTGTCCAATCCATCCATTCATTCTCCTCCTTCTCCTCCCCCTCATCCTCTTCCTCATCCTCATCCTCATCCTCATCCTCATCCTCATCCTCCTCCCCTCCTTGTTCCTCTTCCTCCACCTCACCCTCCTCTTCTTCTTCTTCTTCCTCCTCCTCCTCTTCCTCTCCACCCTCCTCTTTGTAGTCATCCTTATCCCCTCCTTGTTCCTCTTCCAACACCTCACCCTCCTTTTTTCCTTCCTTCTCATCCTCCTCCCCTCCTTGTTCCTCTTCCAATATCTCACCCTCCTTTTCTTCTTCCTTCTCCTCTGCGCCCTCCTCATTGTTGTTGTCGTCCTCCCCTCGTTCCTGTTCCTCCTGATTCACCTCTTGTTTATCTTCATCTTTGTCTCCTTCATCCACACTGCTACTTGGGCTGCTGTTCCTGATGTTACCCATATTACTGCACGGACAGGTCCTCTCTTTTCAAATATCTAAATAAAAAATAGATAAGAAGATACCTAGATGAGCATGAACTGAACGAGGCAATGAATAAAGCTGTGACAGCAGTAAGAATATTTCATTGCTTCATTCACTTCTAGCTTAATTTGAATATCCAAAGCTTTTTAAGGACAGAATGGTGAGAGTTTCGGTTTCTCGTCCAAACTATTGACGACCGTTCATCTTCATATTCCTGAATTAATCAGCATTTGCAATTGTTTCTCGACGATTTTGTGATAAACTAATTATAATAGATTAGACCAATGACCCTTACGTTCTTGGATTTTGTGTTAGTCGGCTCCGGAAGATTATTTTTTCACGGTACTGGAACGGTTAGTAATCTCTTTTGTTGGTACCGCAAATCAGATAAAAGGACTAGGAAATTTTGTCCCGATTGTTTCCTATTTTATTGCCATTATTGAACGACGACGTACCGACTGTTGTTAAAAGAATCAAAAGCGGAAATGTTGTTCTCTAGATTCCTTAGTGTAATTAAGGAAAATATAATTTATATAATAAAGCTGTGGAAAATGAATATTAGAAATTGAATCATTAATAGAATGAAAAAATGTGAATAATAAATATATTAAGTTATGTGATTGAAGAATGAATAGATACAACATTTCACACTTAATAAATATATTAAGATGTAGAGAAGAGGGGCAAAGTTTTTGGAAGACTTCATTTGTTGCCATATTATAGGTGAACAACCAAAGGACACAGTAGATTTAAGAAATAGATGAAATCCTTGAAAGATAAGGAGGAGTTTCCATGAGGTAGTGAATACACTATCTTAGAGGGTAGAAGATTTTGGGGAAGAGAAAGGCATAGCATATAGGGACTATTAGGAAGCTATACAAGCAAGAGGTCATATAAAGAACCTATGAAGAGGACAAATAATGGAAGAAATGTGGATCATTTTCAAAGGTGTGAATAGTCAAAGGGACAAGAGTTAAGAGTTCAAGTGAGTGTAAGTATTGTGAGAGTCATCCCTTCCAATAAGAAGCTACTAATTTTGTGTCTAAAAATAGGAAATGTGTAGTTCCTCATTTTGTGATGATTATGATAAATGTTAATCATTAGAAATGTTATAGTTCCAATTAATACGATGAAAAATTTATGTTAATATTTCTACTTGTTATTTAGTGTGTATGTGATTGAAGATTTATTAGCCGATAGGTTATTTCTTTGAAGTTTCCACCAGGATTTTTGTTAGCTCAGCTGTGAATAGGATTTGTCGGTGCTGGAGATCTCTTGGCTAGTGGCTATTTTACCGGGGTTTTTTATGAGGACGTTGAGCTTTCTAATTATGTGGGTTGGCGGTGGTCGAGTTGGTTGCCTCGATACACAAAAACAAAATGCTAAGTGTTTGTTCATGCAAGGGTTAAATAATCTTGTCATTGTTGTACGATGGAAGTGGACAAAGTAAATGCAATATTCAATATTGCAGTGTGGGAAAGTATACTTCGAAATGTGCTAGAAAATATATTGATTAAGTTGCATTGTCGAAAGAGCCATTGTGATGTTGGTTTGATAGTAGAATATTGTTAAAATTGTTGCCTTTGGCTCCATTTTTTAGTAGATTGGAGGATTTTAAAACTGTTGTACTCTAGAATCTGTAAGTTGTTTTACATGGGTATTTTGCATAAATGATTAATTTATTCTTCATGTCTTTCATTCTTTGCTTATTGTTCCATTTGATAGCAACTTGGAGGATTTTAACACTAATGTGCTCCAAAATGTGTGAGAAAGTATATTGATTAAGTGGCATTGTCGAAAGAGCCATTGTGGTGTTTGTTTGATAGTAGACTATTGTAAAAATCATCGCCTTCGGCTCTGTTTTATAGCATATTGGAGGTTTTTAAGACTGTTGTGCGTTAGAATTTGTAATTCATTTTACATGGGTATTTTGAGTAAATGATCAATTTATTGTGCATGTCTTTCACTTTCTACTTATTATTCCTTGTTATATGTTTGTATCTTTGCCGTTATACCCATTTTGGAGACTTGAAAGAGATTATGGCTCTATATGGATGGATTTATTGTAGTTAAATCTTCTTTCTTTTGTCAAAAATTATGGTTAAGGTTAGTAATTTTTTCGCACTTCATTTATTTTGTGTAGTTATCTTTATGCATCTTTGGCGGTATACCCATTAACATAGGAGTAATTGGAGATTAACATAGGAATGATTGCATATATATATTTGTAGAGGGTTAGTATGAAAGCTGTTAAGTGTTATTCTAATAGCTCTTTTAGAGTTTCTCTATTTGTGTATGATATTTAGTGCCAGGTAATGTAGCTCAAATTTTCAATTAGGTATGTGGTGTTATACACATTTTGCATAGATTATTGGTACCCATTGGCCTAACGAATTCTACATAATGTGGGTTTTCGTTGTTTTGTCATTTACGTGTGATTCTTAAGTGTTATTCTAACACCTCTTACAATTGTTACATAGATTGCTTATCTTGTACCAATATGTTTCATGATAATTTTTTTCCCTCATCTATTTGAAGCTCCTTATAACAAACTATTATATGTCATGGTTATTTTGTCTAGTTGGAACATGTTATGTGTCTTGTACGAATATGTTTCATGGTATTCTTTTTTCCTTGACTATTTAAAGTTCCCCATAACGAACTATTCTTCATGGTATTCTTTTTTTCAGTTCCCCATACCAAAATGTTCATTATCATAGTTTGCTTCTTCTATTCTCCATTTTATAAAGTTCTATTTAATGTGGGTTTTTGAACATCTATCATATTCCTGTGATTGTTAAGTGTTTTTCTGATAGCTCTTTTCCAATTTCCCCTTTTATCTCAACTATTTGAAGTTCCCCATAACAAACTATTCTCCATGATATTCTTTCTTTCAATTCCCCATAGCAAGTTGTTCATTATCATAGTTTTCCTCTTCTATTCTCCATATTTTAAAGTTCTATTTAATGTGGGTTTTCAAACATCTATCATTTCCTTGTCTATAATATTTAGTAGCAAATAAGTGTTATTCTAATGCCTCTTATACAATGATTCTACTTAGAGAAATTGTAAAAGAACTATTAGAAAAACAATATAAGATTCAAAGGTGAATGACAAATGATCAAAAACCCACATTAAACATATTGATACAAGAAATCCAGTCTATGTAAAAGTTAGCTTGTGAATTCAAAATCGCCCACATGGGCAAACACTTACCATTCTACTTCTACATATCGAGGCAAGCGACCTAGCCACTGCTAGCGCATGCAAGTAGCAAGCTCCACTACTATCATAAGCAGGCTTGGGTAGTTTGTTGTAGGGAGCTTGGAACATATGAGGAAAATGGAATATCATGAAACATATTGATATAAGATTTGAGCTACATTTTTTTGTAGTAGATAATAAAAAAAAATATAGAAATTGTATAAGAGCTTTTAGAACAACACTTATTGTGTACTAAATATTATAGAAAAAATGTGAAATTGTGCTGAATTCCCTGATAGATACACAAACACATTTACACATATATGAATTGAATTTCCTTATCCATACTTTAAAATATACGTATAGGCAGATATACATATATCCATATATACAGACGAAGACTTTTTTGGCTCATTTGACAATGCAATAGGAATTTATATATAGATATGTATATCTAAACATATGTGTATACTATTCTTATTTGTATTTATGTAGACTATGATTTTAATTTTTTTTTTAAATAACATAGATACGTATTATTTATGTTGTGAGGAAATCGTTGCAAAAAGATGATATTTCACATACAGTTCACATTGTATGTATATATACATACATAGATATGTATGTATGTATGTATGTATATATATATGTGTGTGTGTGTATATACATATATACATACATACATATATACACACACACACACACACACACACACACACACACACACACACACATATACATATGTAATATAAATATGGGTTTTTTGAGCATCTGTTATTTTCCTATGATTGTTAAGTATTTTTCTAATAGCTCTTTTCCAATTTCCCTTTTTGTCTTCAACTCGCTTTGACAAAAGAAATATGAGCAATAGCAGGGGCTTTTTTGAGTATTTTCTATCCTATGAAATGGTCAAACTATGTCCTTAATTGTGCATCCTATGATATTCTCCTAATCTAAACATCTTTTCTACGTCTCGAGTTCTATCATTTTCCTATGGTTCTTAAGTGTTTCCCTATGAGTTCTTTTTGCAATTTCCCTATTTGTCTTTAATATTTAGTGCTAATTAGTGTGTATAATATTTATTAGCAAATAAGTGCTATTCTAATACCTCTCATACAATTACTTTATTTTACTTCAATATATATATGCATATATGTATCTGTCTATGTGTCGAAGCATTGATTTCCACATACATTTCACATTGTATGTAAATATATATATATATATATATGTATTTATGTATATATGTATATAAATATATAAATTTATATACACAAATATATATGTAATATAAATATATACACATGTGTATATATATGTATATATATATATGTATGTATGGTTAACTAATAGTTCTCTTACAATTTTCATGTTTGTCTATAATACTAAGTGCTAGATAATGCAACTTGAATTTAGAATTGACAAGCCAACTATTACATATATTTCTTGTCTTGTATCAATATGTTTTGTGATACTCTTTTTCCTTGATTTGTTTGAAGCTCCCTATAACAAATTATTCTATTGTTCTTGCAAGAAGGATTGTTTCCAATTTTTTAAATTGTGAAATTTTGGGGTTTCAGATCATGTGTCATTTTCCTATGTTTCTTAAGTGTTTTGTTGTGATTTTAAATCTTTCCCCAAAAAAATTATATGTGGACATGTATGTATGTGAAATTACTTACAAACAACATTCAAATTGAAGAATCTAGTTCAAATGAAAAGCCTAGGGCAAGTGAAGAAATTGTTGTTACACCTTGTCGACATACTAATAGAATTTTAGGTACGCTCAAATACGCCCCAAATTGTGTAATACTCCCATGTTGTTGATACTCTTTGCTACTATTTGTTACTCGTATGTGTTAGTGTGATACTAGTTTGTGATGGTGATTAGTTCACTGACTTGGTGTGTGTGGATGCATAGTTTAGTTGATTGTGATATTTGACATTATTAAGATGATTTATGATACTTTATGTGGTTTTTAGATTATTTGATTATGCAATGGTTTTCCCTTATTATTATATATGTTGATGTTGTGATTCTATGATGTTTAATTTGGTTTCAGTAATACATTGTGATGCAGTGGTTTAGTAATTAGTTTATGATGTGATCAGTTAGTTAGTAATGTTACTTTACATCTAATGTTGTATTTGTTAGTATAGCTTTGGTGAGAGGTCAGCGTAGCACCACTCGTTTATGACTGCCCTGCTATGCTGTAATTCTTTCTCACAAAATGATGTTTTCAATTATATATATATATATGTGTGTGTGTTACTTGATGTTTATTTATATGTAGGATTTGCATGAACAAAGTCTCGATTTCACCTGCTTCAGAAGGACAGGGCGAGCATTAAATTAACCCAACGGGTAAAATGTTGAAAAAGGAAGTTGATAAGGAAGTGTCCCCATCCCAAGTCTGTCATCCTATTGCGAGTTTTGTTGTGTCATGATTGAGGTTTTGTCCTTGTCTTTGTGTAGTTTGATTGTTGATTATTTATTTTATTTATGGTTAGTGGTTATTTAATTAATCTTATTTTATAAGATTAATTAATGTTGTCTTGTTGCTTTAGTTAATTGTAAGTTAGTTAAATGTGGAGTTTTAAATATATTGTAAATTAAAATTTTATTTAATTAATTAAAAGTGTAGGTAATTAATTTAAATTAATAATGATGATGATAATTATATATTATCTTTTTCCTGATATTAAATTAGAAAAAATTGTAGAGAATATCTTGAGAAAATAATTCATTTTTAATTAAAATTGTGAGATAAGTGTGTGCATTTAAAAGCAGGAAAAGGACAAATGAATGAAGGTGATTTTTGAGGAAAACAGATGATGTGCTTTATTTATTATTAGTTATTTTTATTGTGAAGGGGATTTTTACACACACAGGGTTTTTTCTGGTTTTTGTCGATAAAAGAAAAGAAAAATAGTTTTTTTTGTGCTTCTAGGTAAAATAATTGTTTTGAAGAAAAGATTGGTTCAAAAGAGAGTTGAAGGTAGGAAATTGAGAAGAAGCTACAGAGGGGATTCTACATCAAACGAAGGACTCCAGATTCCCTTGAACTTATTGTTTTCTTCTTTGTGAATTTGTGAACAAAAACTTGTAGCCATGTTTGAAAATTAATTTCTCTATGTTTTGAAAGAGGTTTTTTCTGTGATTGACAATTTGATTGTTAAACCTTTGAACTTTTCTGTTGAAAACTACAGTTAAACCCTTCGAAATTATTCAATAAAATTGAGCTAATAAATTTTTTGTTTGGAAAGAAAACCATGTCTATCATATTTTAAATTGATATTTTTGTTTGAAAGAGGGTTTTGTTTTGTTGTGTTAAATTCTTGAATCCTTGTTGAAAACTAGTATGAAATAATCTGAAATTCTTCAATAAAACTAGTGGTGAGATTCTGATTTGAGTGGAAAAATCATTGTATTATGGGTTGAATTTTATTTTCCCAATTTATTTTGTGTCTGGTATGAAAATTTAACTATTCATATTACTTATTTAATAAATTTTCCTAAATCTATATATATATATTTATATAGAAGAAATAAATAAATATATGCATTATATCTATATATTATGTCTTCTTGTAAAATCTACATATTTTCCAGAATTTGTGTACTGCAAATTTTCATAGAATAAAATATGTTTGAGATTCTATTTTTCGAGTTTCGTGTAAAATGCATATATATATTAAAAAATATATATATAATTAAAATATATATATATATATATATAAAGAAAAAAATAAGTTATTTTGGGGAGGGGTCGGCCATGCCATACCCTTGTACGCCCCTCTGCTTGTGTCAAGGATTGTCGTATGTAGCAATCCAAGTGGCTGCTAGGACGACAACCCTTGGCTACTGTGCATG
Source organism: Sequoia sempervirens (assembly GCA_007258455.2). Taxonomy (NCBI): domain Eukaryota; kingdom Viridiplantae; phylum Streptophyta; class Pinopsida; order Cupressales; family Cupressaceae; genus Sequoia; species Sequoia sempervirens. The sequence continues at coordinate 61,370 of VDFB02335892.1, read as the reverse complement.
GCCATTGGGGAGGCCACGACATCCCTAAAGGGAGGTTCGCAGCCTCCTCAATGGTGGTGATATATATATATTTAAAAATTTGTTTAATTTTCTCTTAAAATTTGTATTATTTTAAGTTTTCAAATTTTATTAAATTTAATTTGTATTTATATATAATATATATATAAATATATATGTATATATATATATTGTATATATAATTATATATATGTATTTATGTATATATATAGAGATATATACATTTATATATATATATAATCTTTTAAATTGTATATTGATAACTTTATATGTTGAGGAGATGGTGAAATTATATAAGTTCATATGCAATAATGTTAGAAAAAAATTATATAAACTAGTAATATATTAGTGTAATTGTGAAAATTAGAGATAAACTATGTGTTAATCAACTTAACGTTTTCGAGTAATTGATTAATTGTTGACAAAATTTATTGTTTATTGAAATGGTTTTTATGGCATTGAGTATGTATTGGTTATTCTCGAGATCATTCATTTAATTAATTTTGATTTTCTTCGATTTGGGTTTATGTCAGGTGGAGAACCCTAGAGTCAATGTATCATGTTATAGGAACTTCTAGAGGTGGGGATACTGTTATTTATATTCGATCTTGTAATTTGATGTTGTCCTTATATTTTGGATTTGGTTTGATGTTAATGTACACTTGGGTTGTACCGTTTTGTGAATGTTATGCATATGATTGTGGGTGAGATGGTTATGCCTCGCGGACATCCTATTTGTTGGTTCTGTGTTCTAGTTGGTACAATCCTTTTTTGTTGGATATTTGTGTTTGAGTGTCTAGAGAGGGTGGCTCTAAGTGGGGGCCAGTGCACAAAGGGGCTATCAGGGTAACCCACTAGAGTTAGAGTAATCAGTGATAACCTAAGTAATTAATCATGGGTGGGGATTAAACAATAATAAGATAATTGTGATGCCTCGTCCACCTGTTAGTGCTATCACAGACCTAAGGGGACTGAGAAGGCTATGGTTGGCAAGGTCATTTCCTTGTCTTCATGAAAGGTTAACGATTCTACATGAGTAACCCTGTGGAGTGATGCCTTGAGATAGGCTATCAGGGGAACCATAGATGGAGGTGGCACCTTGAACTAGGTTGTCTAGATAATCCATGTATAGATGGAGGCGGCACCTTGTGATAGGTTATCTCGATAATCCATCTAAAGCCATGTGATGACACTCTCCTCTAACATTCCATTTGTGTGTTTTATTGAAGTCCTCTAGAAGTAGTCTTTTGATATTATGTCTTGAGTTTTATTGATGAGGTGTTTTGTGACTTATTGTTGTATTATTTGGAAAGTGATTTATTGTTATGTTTCAAAAGTGGTTTATTGTTATGTCTATGGGTGAATGATTGTCGTTTAGTTTTCCATGTGGTCATTTGATATTAAGTTATCTTGTTTGGATTTAGTCTTGTGTTACTATTAGATGTGCTTGGTCAGGGATCCTTCCTTGTTTACTCCTAGCATGGGGGTGGTTGGGTGGAATGTGCTTCGTGCCCCGTTGGGTTCCCTTTGGTTGTGGTTGTGTCTTTCATTGCAGGGTTTTGGCAGATGTTGTTGATCCAATGTCCTTATGTACCAGATGCATGTTTACACTTTTGATGTAATTTATTTATTGATATATCGACTCCCACGTGTGTTGGGAAGACCTTGATGTAATTTGTATATGTGATTATTGAAATGTATTTTCAAATAGATGTATTGTACTATCACACCACGTGATTCATTCTTGTACTTCCTTTTGTTGGCATTGTAAAGTTGTGTTGTATCAGTTGAAATATATATATATATATATATATACTTTATATCTTGATGATTCATTTATTGTCATATGTATGTATGGTTTCTTTTGTTATATTCATATTGTTCTTGATATTGTGAATGAATGTTTAATTGATATCGTGAATGATTGAATATACATTATTGGTTATTTAATATTTCATTTAATACTTTATTATGGATTTGTTTTTAGTAATGTCACCCCATGTACCCCAAGGGATTTAGTTGTGCAACTTAGAACATTGTTATGTTGGAATACTTAAGTACGTTTATTATGTTCTTTGAAAAAAAAAATTGTTTCAGTTTTATTTGTTCCTTTGGGGTTTGCACGGCTGGGCATTACAAATTGAAACTCTATCAATATCTAAATAAGGTGTAACAAAAATTTCTTTGCTAAGACTGGGTTCTTCATTTGAAATGGGCTTGACAAAAAAAATGTGACCGGCAATAGAGGATTTTGTGAGCATCTTCGATTCTATGAAATGGTCAAAATACATCCTTTTGATAGTGCATCCTATGATCCTGTTCTATTTAATGTTGGTTTTCAATCATCTATCACTTTCCTGTGGTTCTGAAGTGTTTCCCTAATAGTTCTTTTTGTAATTTTCCTATTTTTCTTTAATATTTAGTGCCAAATAATGTGGCTCAAATGTAGAATTGACAAGCCAATTGTTAGATAGATTGCTTGGTTTCTATCAATATGTTTCATGATATTCTTTTTCCCATAAGAAAATATTCATTATTGTAATTTTATGTTTAATGTTGGTCATTTGTCATTTTCCTATGGTGCTCAAGTTTTTTTCTAAAATTTCTTTGACAATTTTCTTGATTCTCTGTAATATTTAGTGCCAAATAATGTAGCTCGAATTTAGAATTGACAAGCTAACTCTTGCATAGATTGCTTGTCCTCTATCAATATCTTTCATCATTTCTTTTTCCTTGTCTACTTGATGGTCCCTATGACAAATTTTTCATTGCCATAGTTTACCTCTTGTAAAATCTAAATATTTTTAGCCTACTATAAACTACAAACATGGCATTGATTTGTACCTTTGAGTTGTTTTCAATTTCCCGTGTCCGTGTATGTTTTCCTACCTCTATTGAGGTTCTATTTAATGTGGGTTTTCAATCATCGCTCATTTACCTGTTAGTCTTGAGTATTTTTGTAACAATTTTTGTACAAAATTTTCTCTATTTGTCTATAATATTTAGTGCAAGATAATGTAGCTCCAATTTTGAATTGACAAGCCAATTATTACATAGATTGCTTGTCTTGTATCAATATGTTCCATAATGTTTTTTTTCCCACTTTCCCATAACAGACTATTCATTATTGTAGTTCACTTGTTCTATTCTCCATGTTTCAATATGTTTTGCTTGGCATGACACCTTATAAGTTCATTATTTTGTTGTCCTTGTGACAAGAATTGTTTTCAACTTTCAAAATTGTTAAATTTTGTAGATTGGTATAAACTACAAACATAACATTGACTTGTTCCTTTGAACTGGCCTCAATATTTGTTGGTATGTCTATGTTATTTCCCCCTAGTTATTGGGGCTAGCTATCTATGTGTATCTTTGTTGTTAGATGCATTTTGTACAGCTTATTGTTTCGTATGGTTTTGATAAATTTAAGTTAAAATCCATTCAAAGGGAATGGTATGAAATATGAACTGTATGTTAAAATTAATGTTTCCCAATGTGCGTATGCTTTTATATTTTGTCACAGTACAACATTGAACACTACATTTGCTTCTTTTGTGTCATCGTACAACAACGCAACATGCATTAACCCTTGCATGAGCAAACACTTTCCATTCATGACAAGAGGAATGAGATTGATGCACTTTGGCTTCATGATACAATTGATGTGATTAAGGAGTAGGTTGTGGGTATGTACAAAATCATCATAGAAAAATTAGGGCCTTAAGTGGCAAAAAATTTAGAAAAATTAGGCCCTTAAGTGGCAAAAAATTTAGAAAAATTAGGCCCTTAAGTGGCAAAAAATTTAGAAAAATTAGAGTTAGGCAACTTGATGTAAAAATTTGAATAAGTTATCTATATTATTTCAAAAATATGTAAGACTAGAATTTTTTAGAAAATTCAATGTAGTTTCTAAACTACTATGTTTATTTTAAAAAACAAATCTATTTGGTGAAAATCTAAAATTTCAATGCAATAGTACTTAAATTTCAAGGGAAAAAAAAGTAGGTGTATGTCTTACCACCCTAACCACAATAAAATGATAATGTTTTTTTATAATATTTTAGATATAATTAGAAGACTTATGTCTCGATGTGATGCATATTTTTTTGTAATTTTTTCCCAAGTAAATAATTAATTGTGAATTTTTTATTACAATTTTTTAAAAATATAAAAACTCGTATGTTTGACCGCCATAACTTGGTCAAAACTTCATGAAATTCAATTTTTTTAATCCTATAATATGTGAAGCATAGAATGTGACACATGTTTCAAATTTAAAAAATGTGATACCATTTGGAAGCTATAGATGTTTTTCAATTAGACTTTAGTTGTAATTCAATTAGAAAATGAATAATAATTATTTATTAAATTCAAAGTAAAGCATAATTTATATTGGTGGAAAGTTGAGAATCTCCTTTAAAAAACCTTTTTGTTTCAACAATTTTGAGTAAAAAAAAGTTGTCAGCCACTTACCCTACACATACCCATCATATCATCACTTTTCGACCCATCATGATCCTGCACATACCCAAGTCAAGAGTGTTGAATGTTTCATGAAGCCTCTTCACATCAATTGCATTCCATGTGATTGATAAAAATGAAATTATTTTTCCCTAATGAGCATGCTTTTTTTACAGATAGAAATCTAGATAATCGTAATAATGGGTTATGCAGTTCACTGACCAAATCTTTGCAAACCACGCATTGCCCTTGAGATTGCGAGCATGAAGAAAAGGAGGGGCTATTTTTCCATACAGAGAATGCAAGAAGATGCTATGAAATTTGTGGTTTTTTTCATGGATTTATAATTCATCGCATTTTCCAAGAAATTACAAGTCATGCTATTCGCTATGGATTTTATAGCACTTGTGACTGGATACTCTACAGGCCAAGAGTGTTTTGGTGTGTGTGCCTCAAATTTTTCCACATGATGATTATGTGCATTAAATGCTAAGTATATGTCTACTTCAACATGGGTGCTCCAAAAATAATATTCATCAATGCCAACTATATAATGTTCACATATCAATAAATAGATTCGGTAAACCAATTGTAAATGCTATTAATTATTTTAAGTTTCACATTGTCGTATATGTATATGTACATCTATATATGTATATGTATATGTATATATGGATATGCATATGTATATGTATATGTATATGTATAAGTATATGTATATGTATATGTATAAAAAATAAATGAAGGGAAAAAAATTACTAACCCTAACCATATTTTTAGGTGAAAGAAAGAAGATTTAACTGCAAATGTTGTTATGTTAATGGGTAGAATGCCAAAGATGCACAGAGATAATTGCAAACAATAAACAAAGGAAAAAAAGTGTATGTATATGTATATGTATATGTATGTGTACCAAAAGTTCTATAAGTTAGTAACATGTTTTGGACATCTTATTATATTAAACTATATATGCACATACTATAGAAAAATTCTCAAAAAAATCCTGTTGCATTTGAATAAGTTTAAAATTCTACATTTGTGTTGTGTTTTCCATTTTTTGTGCCTATATACCCTAAGTTTCCTCATTTTTCCTTGATTCTTTGCTTATAAATATTCTTATGTTTTCTTCCCACCTTTTCAATTGGTTTTATTTGATTCAAATAGCTAGGAAATGTTGACCTATAAAATTCTCTTTTGAGAATTTCATTGTTTTGCTCTTCCTGTATATTACATTCATAAATATATGGCCTTGTCTACATTGCATTTTTTCCTAATATATGATAAGAGTCCATTCAATTTATGCTGCATTACCCGGGAATCATGTCATTGTTGTGCGACGGGGTGGGGGGAGGTAAATGCAATATTCAATATTTTAGTTTGAGGATGTATATTGTTTTGGTTGTATTATGAAAATGATCCACTGTGATGTTGCTTTGATATCAAACTATTGAAAAATGCTACCATGCACCTGCATTAGACAGAAGATTGGAGGGTAATATGAGTGTTGTGCTCCACAACCTACAACATTTGGCCTCTAGTTGTTACTGTAAGTTGTGTTGCAATGTATTTTTTCAATTCCATACACATCTAACCAATGAGATATATTTTGATAGATTCAAATAAAATGTTGTTTTACAGTAATATTATGTTGGGATCAATGCAAGCATAGATAGACAACGAGATATGAAGTCCATTTGTGGGACAATTTCTACCTAAAAGATGGTCGTAGTTGTAAGAATTGTAACACCCCTTCATTTTGTTATTTTGATCGAACAGTGTCCGTTATGTATATTTTGCCTTGTTAGCACGTTGGTTATAAACTTGGTTACTTTTGATCACTAATTATTAAGCGATGTAAACATTATGTTTTGATGTGATGGTACTTTTATCAGATGATGTTATTATTTCATGTTATGGATTAAATTATCATGTATGTGAATTATTGATGCTTTATGTTTTGATTTTGCAATTAATGATTAGAGATGTCAGTTAGCGATATTGTATTAGTGAAGGGGACGGGATCACATCACTCACACGCGAGTGCCCTGTGATTCCGCGACTTCCTCTTCATGGTGTGTTTTGATGTTTATATATATATATGAATGCATGTTCGACACTTAGGTTGTGTGCAGGATGCAGGTACCGGACATTGACTCCACCTGATTTCACAGGTCTGAGCATGTCCCTTGTTCAATGTAAATGATTGGGGATAGTAGCTTGCGTTTCTGTGTCGTGACATCACCCTAGCCTAGTGGGTCGTCGGGTTGTCAGTTGGGTTAAGCTGTTGGTCTTGTCATCTTGTCTCCCTTTGCATGCATGATTTAAATTTCCTTGTGAAACGGCGTTGCTTTATTTAATTTTATTGCCAAAAATGCATAATAGAGTGCTTATTGATTTATTAGTTGATTTAATGCAATTGATGAATAATCTAACCGTGAATTAGATTTATTGTGGATTAAGTAAATTAGTCCAAAGGTGTTAGCATTATTAAATGATGAGACAAGAGAAAATATATATTTTGAAGTTGTATTGCATTCCCAATGTAAGAAAATAAAATTAAAAATGATTTTTTTTAAATGTAATAGTTGGATTCAATTTTGTGAAATAAAATGAATTTAGTTAGCATGGTGGGGTAAATGGCATTTGAATTTAAATGAGCATAATGCATTTGAAAAGGGAAAATAAGATTGTTTTATTAATTTCAAAAAAAAGAAATATCCAAAATATCCAAGTTTGCAATAACTTTTGGTGGGTGGCTAAATTAGGGGTTTGACCTTTTTTTTTGGAGGCCATAAGGAAAATGCTTTCTTTTTTTGATTTATTATTTTTTTGAATTGGGTAATTTGAGAGAGAGGAAGAGGAAACTTGAAAAAAAAAAATTTGGAGAAGAATTGTTGAAGAGGATTTGGAAAAGCTTGGTGGTAGAGAAGATTTGAAAGAGCACAATCTCCATTGAAGGACTCTTCAAAAACTTGGAGAAAACAAAAGGTTCCTTATTTTCCTTTCTATATGCAATTTTTATTTCAAAAAAAAAATCTTGTTTGTAAATGGCTCAATTGTGGATTTGGATGATTCAAACTTTAGATTTTAAACCCATCATAGATTCATCATTCAAACTTGAAAATGTAGAGTTTTGCAATCTTTTTTTTTAGAAAACAAGTTGAAACAGAAATTTTCTTCAAACCATCATGAAATTTTTTTTTGAAACAAATTGGATATTCAAATGGGTTTTGTTGAAAACTTATTTTGTTGTGAAATTTATATTTCATTTGGGTCAAATTTTGGGATTTTGGTGTTAAATTGTGTTGTGTTTTATGAAAAATCAGTTTGTTCTCAAATTCCAATCTGGGTGTTGAACAAAAATTAAATTTTACAGTCATATGTTATGACTGTGTTTATCTATGTATTTTATATATGCATATATATGTATAATATTGAAATATATACATATATATGCATATATTGCATATTTGAGGTTGTAGTTTTTTTTTTATTAAATATGTCTAGTAAATAAAATAAATAAATAAATTTTTGGTTCTTTTCGGGTCTGTGTTTTAGACCCAGAAATCCGTATTTTTTTTTTCTGGGCGTTTCTTTTTGTTGGTTCCGCATTTTTTTGGTTTGGGCGACATTTTTTTTTGGGGATGATACCCCGTACACGGCCACGCGGCAGCCCCGGCCGCTGCCCCCAGGATGGAGGCGCCGCCAGTGAAGGCAGCGCCACTGCCTTCCCTGGCAGCGTCGCCCCCCTGCGCAGGGAGGTCGCGGCTGCAGGGGAGACGCAGGTCTCCCCAGCCGCGGCTTCCTAGGCGGCGTGGGGAGCTCGGATTTAAAACCCTTTTTTGGGTATGATTTGTTTGGTTATAATTTCTTTTATTTTTTTATGTTTTTATTTTATTTGTTATTTAGTATTTTATATATTATAATGTATATTATATTATATATATTTTATAATATATATTATATATATATATATATATATTATATTAGATATATATTATAATATATGCTATATATATATATATACATACTATAATATTTTCATAATAGTTTAAATGTTTTGTTTTTATGAATTTGGGAAATAATTATATATATATATATATGTGTATAGTGTTTTTCTTTTTTTTATGTATTAAAGGGTGAGGTAAAAAAAAAATTAGTTGAAATTAATTATTAATTATATATATATTTTAAAGGATATATATATAATTGATAAGTGTGTGTATTTTTTTTTTGAAAGATGATTTATTTCCTTAAAGTGGAAAAGTAATTAAATTTGATATGAGATATTCGTAAAAAGGGTCAGATGAAAACTAGATATAGGAAATGGTGGCCTAACGTAGAATGATTGATTTAATTTATCATATGTATTGTGTCAACAAGAATCATACGAATTTTCATACCTTTACGTGATATGCAAGAACATAGATGTTTTAAATTGTTTAAATGCACTGATGTGATGAATGATTGGATTTACGAAATCCGAAGGTAGGTTACCTTATATTGTTTGCATACTTCTTTCATCGTGGGGTGCTTATTCTTGTTGGATTTTGAGTCAAATCTCGTAAGTCTTCTAGATTGAATCGTCCTTTATGTGTCTTGAGGTCAGTAGTATGTCAATCAACCTCGTTTGCCATGGGTAGTGCGTACTTGAGTTCAGCGTGTTATCTGATTACCTTGGGCAGGATAGGTTGACTTTAGGTCATGTTTAGGGATTCATTATCCCTAGGTTGCACTTGAGTACCCTTTTGTGGTGGCATAGTTCCACGTGTTGTCTTAGAGAAGTGGCTTGCATTGAGGGCCGGCACACAAAGTGGTGCCAGGAGATCTCAATGTAAGTTGGTTAATTCAGTGATAACTTAAACCAAATAATTAGCATAGGTTGTACCAACATTTAAAAAGATTAATTTTGCCTCGCTCATGGACGCAAGTGCTTGCATAGGCTTGGGATGAGACGAGAAGGCCTGGAATGGAAAGATCGTTATCTTGTCCCTTCGAAAGATAACTGATTCCGCATTGGTTTGCATGTGGGGCCGGGAGTCGTTAGAGGTTACCAGGATATCCCGAGATGGGGGCCGGGACCTAGGAAGACTTGCCAGGATATCCCATGCGACATTGTGATGACACTTCTCCTAAGTCAGCATTATGTTTGTATTCGTGGTGTGTTCATGTATTTAGAATCTGGAAGCATTATTACCATTATGTCATGTGTTGTCATGTTCGTATCCTTTCCCGGTTGAGTCATGTTGTCTATGTTTAGAGGTTGCTGGTCTTGATCTGAAACCCTTGATACTATCTCCTAGCACGGGGGGTGAGCCTTCGGGTATCACATGGTTGGGTGGAACGTGCACCATAATCCGTTGTGTTGGCATTATCTTTTGTGGGCGAGACTTTTGTGTTGGTGAGCTCGTGGGATTCCAGTTGCTACCTTGGTTTCATTTATGCTAGTGCTTTGCATTTTATTTACCCTCATTTTATCGAGGTGGGAATTGTAATAAACAATTATGTCATTGATTTACCTCATTCGGGGAATGAGAGATGTAAATGTAATTATATCACTTTTGTCTTGGAACCGAGAAGGATCTCATTGTCTAAATGGAAATCTCATGTATGGAATGTATGTGCTTAAATTAGTTTAAGTGAATGTTGTTACGTTTCATTTCATGCATGTTGTTTTAAACTATGAATTATTTAATCTTTGTCTCGCAACCTTAGGGGATTGTTGGCATTGTGTTGTTATCATACTTGTAATTGTTATTTTAAAAAAAAAAAAAAAAATTGTAGTGAAGTTAGTTGTAGTTTGCAACTTCCCCTAGGGTTGCGTGGCGGGGCATTACAAGAATAAACAAGGTTTGTTTTATAAAATTATATTTTACTAAGTTATACATCAAACTATTTTCTCCCTACATGGATAGATGGGCTCTAGTACATATCAAAATCGGGTAAGTTTATAAAGTTATTTGTGTGCAATTTATGCTTTGAAGCAAAACCTTTCATATTTCTTTGATGTCTTCCTTTTAACGATATCTAGGTATTTCATCGATGAAATTTCCAAAATAGATCTCCCATATATTCTTCTTTCCCTATATTTATCAACATTATAGGAAAGTCCCATCTTTCCCAATTCTTTATCAGCATTCTCTTTTCCTTAAAGTTATTGCAGTAGAAAAAGCACTGCAAAAAAGGAAATCATCTATGAGAACACTTTTTTTTTGCAACTTCATCATTGTGCAATATATGATATACATGCATGCATGAATTCTTACATGCACTAGAGCACAATAAGCATCCTCTATTGTACACATTACATTTTTCCATGTCTCTATAGTTATCTTTTCAGCTTATGGGGAAAATTATCTATAGGCAGCTCTTTTTCAACATATCCATCTTTTTATAGTTGTTACATGAAAAAAATAACTACAATATAAGAGATCATATATGCGAACAACAAAATTTCCCCTACTTCTCCATTATGTAATATATGATATGGCTCCATTAAAATTTTTATGGTCCTTGCATACTTTCCTTGCTTGGGGGTTTGGCTAGAGCCCATCAAGATTCATGTTGTCAATATGGTAGGGAGGAGAATGAGCATGGGTTTTGTGGTTTTTCCTTGCACCATCATACATTGGCTGCTACAAATACACAACATATTATATTTTACCGAATGTATTTTTCCATGCCTATACAACTATCTCTTTAGCTTGCTAACTCAACTATTTAAACTTGGTTCTTTATGATGATACCTATTTTCTTTAGGTTATGACAACAATTATATGATGCAATCCTATATGTTTTTATGTAAAGAAAACCTTTCCCATATCTTTAAAATTATACACATGTAATAAAATTTTAAACATATTGATACAAGATTCAAGCTACGTCCTTTGGTGGTAAATATTGAAGACAAATAGAGAATTGTATAAGAGGTATTAGAATAACACTAATTTGATACTAAATATTATAGACAAAAAACCACATTAAATAGAGCTTTAAAATATGGATTATAGAAGAGGTAAACTACAGTAATGAATATTTTGTTATGGGGAACTGAAGAAAATAATATCATGAAGAACAATTTATTATCGTTAACTTCAAACAGATGAGGGAAAAATAATATCATGAAACATATTGATACAAGACATATAACATGTTCCATCCAAACAAAATAGCATATACACAGACCAAAAAAGCATGAAAGAAGTGCAAAGGTATAGGTGAATGTCATGTTTGTACTTTATACCAATCTACAAAATTTTATAATTTTGAAAGTTAAAAAACAATAGTTCTTTTACAATTTCTCATTTTTGTCTATAATATTCATTTCCAAATAATGTAGCTTGAATTTTGAATTGACAAGCCAACTGTTACATAGATTTCTTGTGTTGTATCAATTTCCACTTGTCCATAACAAACAATTCATTATTGTAGTTCACCTATTCTATTCTCCATGTTCTTAAGTTCTATTTATCATGTCATGCCTTTTTAATGTTCACTATGGGACGTTAAGACTTCTTGTTTGCAAATATGAATGTAATTTTTTCCTATGTTTGTATATATATTCACACATTCATTCAGCTCCCATGCTTTTGATTTTAATATGGTTCCCACATTGGTTTTAGTTTACTAACAAATAGAGTAATTGTATAAGAGGAATTGCATTATTTTTCATTTAGTATCATAGAGAAATAGGGAAATTGTAGGAGAACTATTAGTAATATATACATACATATATGTATGCATATATGCATATATATACACATGTATATATATTTATATTACATATATACATATATACATACATACATATATATATATATACATACATACATATATATATATGTATGTATATGTATATATATATGTATGTATATGTATATATATATATATATGTATGTATGTATGTATATATATGTATACATACATACATACATACATACATACATACATACATACATACATACATACATATATTTCTATATCTATACAACTCACAAATTCTAGAGCACAACAGTTGTAAAACCCTCCAATCTACTATAAAATAGAGGTGGAACGAATGATTTTTATAGTAGTCTGCTATCAAACCAACACCACTATCATGCCAAGCAAAAAAAATATTTAGCACACAATTCTTAATTAAATGCACAAAAAGAGTTATCTTTTATTAGTGTATTGTAAACTATCTATTTGAAATTATTTCATGGTCCAACAACTCGATCCAATAAAGCTCACCCTTTTTAAACACCATCAACAGTGCATGTCTATGTGTATACACACACATTGTAAGACCCCACTTCAATTGTGATTAATAAAAAAACCTAATTTGTTATATATTTTCCATGCATAGATGGTAATTTAAATTATGTGCAACAAATAATATGAATTATGTGACAATATTGTTGTATTTCATTTTGATAATTGTTTCATTGTCACTACCATGAAAGTATTAAACATTCATAAAGTGTGGGATTATAAATGGGAATTTTGAATGATATTGCATACAATAAAATCTTAAAATATTCAACTAGAAAATTTATTTAATTTATGATTGTTGCTTATGGTTTCATTGGTAATGTGCATGAAAGGATGTCGGTATGAGAAGGGAAGATCATTGAAAGAAAACCAAAAAAAGGGGCATCTTCTTGTGGTTATGAATGTGATCCCTTTTGGGGCTTAGAAAGAAATAACGTTAATGTGTTGGTAGATTATAATTGTAGTGGTTGGTATTAAAGGGTAATTTATTGTTGGTTTGTGAGTGAGTTTGGGTGTAAGTGGGCCTAGGTGCTAGGAACCCTTATCCAAGTGTGAAACTCGGATGGAACCTTAAGTGGGTCTTTAAAGAGGGTTGTTAGTCAATTTCCTTGGTTGGGATGCAAAAAGAAACCTCCTAGGGGCTATACCATAGTGGTAGGGGTCAAGTGGGCCTATAATAGTGCCCCAAGGACATGATTTGACCCCCAAAAAGCCCTCATAACAAAGAGTGACGAGTTTTGAGGAGTAAATGAGATAGAATGATAGAAGGGTTGTTCAAGTGCATGTTCCTCTTTAATAAGAAAAAAGACTATCATTGAAGGAGGTAGGTATACTTCTCACCTCCTCACCCAAAAGTTGCAAGTTGAAACTCCTATATATTTTGGAGAGGAAGAATGAGAGGGGTGTTACCCACTTCTCCTCTTGGAGAACTTTAGTGGAGATGGTAGAAAGAAAGAGAAGAGGAGAGGGGTCCACCCAATTTTGAAAGATGGTGATCAAGATGGATTGGCTTGGAGAGGAGAGATGGATACAAGAGTTCAGTCCCTTCATCCAAAAGAAAAGAGATAAGTTCTTCCTATTTTCATTTACTCTTGTTTAGTATTGTAAAAAGGTCACATAGTGTAGACATTATGGTTGAAAATAGAAGTAGAGAGCCTAGATGTATGAAAATGGTGCTTTATTAATTCTATCCTTTGTAAAGATGAGAAAAGACTCCATTATCATCATGGAGCTTCAGTAAATCCTTGCTCAGGGGTATGGCTAGAGCCCATGAGGCTCCATGACGCCATTACGGTAGGTGGAGAGCAAGCATTATTTAATTGTGTGATTCATTTACATGAAAATTATTGTTACCTCAAATTCTATTTGTATCATTGCAATTTTAACTTGGTGGATTTCATATATTGCTCAATGAGAAAAAAAAGAAGAAGATGTAATAGAGCAAGCCTTATACAGTTATGTACCATTCATTTTAATGATTAAAATTTGTTGTAATATGGAAAGCTAATGATTCTCATATCATGAGAAAGAGAAATCCATCTTTAACATATAAATAATGTACCTTTTCAGAGGAATTAGTGTGCCATTGCAAGTTAATTTGATAAGATTATATCTTGTTGTAGTGTTGGAAGAAAGATTGAATGAAGTTTAAGTGGTGTAAATTGTTTCTTATTCTTGTATGATCCTTTAGTAAACATGGTAAAATTTGCTAGCTGTCACAAGATTGATAGGATCTTGTAAAAGAAATTGGGGGTAGAAAAAACACGGTAATAGAAAATCTAATATAAATTAATGTTATGGGGGTGTGAATGAAGATCAACACACCTCATTAGACCTGGTAAGAGTAAACTGTTAATGTGGCATCTAGTCACAGTACTTTCCCCCTCTGTTATAAGGTTTCGGGTTGGAACTCCTGTACATAGCCCATAAAGGAAGACCATGAAATGCAATATCTAGGTTGTCACACCTTCCTATAGGTTCTGCCATTATTCGTGAGCTCTCATGACTTCCCTAGCCACCATCAATAGTTCTTTTTCTTTTCCTCAGCACCACTGCTAAGTCTCTATATCTCTGCCATAGTTAAATGCATGAAAAGGATGGTGGAATAGGGAGTTAAATCTCACACCTGTTGTGGGCATAGCGATAGGGTTCAAAACTGTGGTTCTATCTTCATTCAATAAATTTCTTGGCAATACAGATTACATCTTGGATAACCATTAGATATTTAGATGTAAAAAAATAAAGTAAAAGTCAGGGTGGCGAATACCATGTCAATTCATAGTTTCCTTTTACCATGCTGAAAATAAATATTATGTAGGTAACTTAAATGGGTCTTTAATATATTCTACGAATGAAAATATGCACGACTGGAAAGAGAGAAAAAAAATTGATATAATTTTTAGTATGTTCCTCCCAATAAACTTTATGGGTGCTTAGTTGTTATATGCCATGGTAAGAGGTAAATGTAATTCCATGAAATTTTATGTATTCTAGAAAAAGAAAAGAAAACAAATAATGGAAACTGTATTTAGAAAGATCAAGACGGCCTTGTGTGCCTGAGTGTGTTCTAAAAATAATAAAAGAAATAAGGATAAAAAAATATCTATATATGTTTATAAATATATGAGGATTTAAATGCTAACCTAATATTTATCAAGATAGAAAAAAAAAGAAGAATAATAAGAGAGGGAGGCTATGTGAAAGCCAAGCCCTACTCAACGGTTGTGCCCAAAAGGCCATAGTTGTGAGAGAGCTCCCAAACATAGGCCAGAGTTTCACAGAATAAGCAACTTTAAATTAAATAAAAACAAGAACTTATATCTTTTTTAAAAAAAAAGAAATTAAAAAAAAAAACAACGAAGGAATAAAATGAAGTCTTCAAAACTCTGCAATGAGTGATCTCCCATCACTTACAATCCATTCTTGGTCACTACCCTTGACCTCTCATTTTCTTGAAACTAGTTGTATAGTAAAAATGTGGAGTTGTTGGGTGCATGATATCGCTTGCAGGACTAAGCATGGGACGAATGAAATACAATTATTTCTTGAATGCTATCTAAGGCGGGTGTGCCTCACTTACCGCATGAAGATAGGACAACCTGCAAGTCCTTTCTCTCACACCATCCACCGAACCCTAAATTTGTTGTCATTCATGAGGTGATCCTTGTCAGTAAAATTTGGCATAGCTGTTGTGGGAAACCTATAACTTGCACTCTATTCACTAAGTGTGACAAATGTTGATTCATAAATACTTTCACCCACACTGTCTAACCTTTAATTGATTGACTTTGGAAGTGAAATACGAATAAATTATTATTGCTGCTATAAAAATAATAATAATAACTAATGGAGTAATAAAATACCTAACATGGAATGTTCCTCGATTTAAATTTTATAATATCAATTTAAGTGGTTAAAATAATAATAAAATTATTGTCTATCAATGGTAATAATAATACAAATGATGACAGTTGTGATTAGATATCAACATTGCCATGTTGACAAAAGAATAATTAAATCAATCCTAGAGAAATTGGTTTGGGGTGTAGTATAAAGAAATACTGTGTTACGCAACAATGCACTAGTTGTGTAGTTGGTAATATAAAAATATAATAAACCCATATGTTCAAAAGAAACTATTGGCCAAAGTTATGCATGTAGTACCCCTCCATTTTTCTTATGTTTTCTGTTAGCATGTTTTCACTTTGATAGGCCCTGGTATTTTATTTTGCAGTATTGATCACTGACATTAGGGTGATGGTGGATTTATTTTGTGATGTTATGATACATTGTATGGTGGTAATTGTTTCTGACATGCTTTATCTTAGTGTAGATGTTTACTTCAAATGTTACTGCTATATATATGATTATGGTAGATTAATTGTTATTTATTGTCAGTTTGATGTGATATGTATTGGTGTGGAGAACAGAGTTGCATCACTCACTTGCGCGTGCCCTGTAATTTCTGTGATTTTCTCCTCACAGTGTGTTTGAATCATGGATTATATATATGTATGTTATTTGTTTGATTGCAGGATTGTAGGTACATGAGACTAACTCCACTTGGTTTCACAGGTCTGAGCATGTCTAGACTCAATGATAATGTTGATTGGGAGGTAGTAACAAGGTATTTCCTAGTCTAGTCTCAAACCCAGTCACAGTATGTTGTCAGTTAAGGTCTAGTGTTTTTGGTTGTCTCGTTTGTGTCTGTTTGGATTATTTGTTATGAAAGGTTAATTTTGTGAATTTAGTGTTAGATTAATGTTCTTTTAATTTAATGCTTATTTAAATTAATTTTAAATAAAGTAAATAAAAGCTTCATATTTTATTTAATTAATTAAATTAGTTTATTGGTAAAATAATTTAGTCATTGAAAAGCTAATTAATAAACGGCCTTTGGTTTTCTGCTGGAGAGGATGGAATGGGTTTGTTCCTGCATGGGCTGAGCTAGGGCATCCGTGCCCTAGCTCGTGACTGCTTTTCTCTGGTTTTTTTCTATCTGGGGTGGGTGTTTTTGTGTTCTATCGGGGGTGGGCTTTAGTTTATGTGGTGCGGCTGGCTGTTTGGGGTGAACATCTAGCTCGTGCTCCAAGTTTTGGGGTTTTTTTTGGCACGATCTGGGCTGAGCTTTTGCGCGTTTGTGTGCTTGGATACGCTCATGGCTGGGCATTGTGTTTGTTTGGAGTGGATCTCATTATGTGAGGAGTTGGGAAGGAGCCTGTGGCTGGTTCCTTCTAGTCTTGCTTTTCTCTCTCCCTGTCTAGTGCAGATTTGGTAGGGTTCGTGTGGTGGGTTTTGCTGAGATCGGGCAGAGGGTGTGGAGGGGGTTTCACTCCCTCATTTCCTTTTGGGGCTTGTCTATTGGCCTAGGGCTCAATGGATTTTTCTATGTGGGAGGCTTCTGGGGTTACCCCTGATTTGAATTTCCGTGCAACAATTAGCTCGATGCCCCCAAAGGATGGGATGTTGACATTTAATAACAAGTTATTTACAACGGATTCTGGGGTGGATGGTGCGGGATTGCCCTCTGGTTCATGGATCATGAAGGTTAATGGTTGTCTAGAGCGGTGCAAGGTGAGACCAAAATTTGTTGTTCCGCCTGAAATGATTGCGGAAGATATTGATTACTATTCAAATCATTCCTTATATTGTAAATTTTTAGGGATGAGGGTCTCGCTTCAGTTTTTGGAGCATTGGGCTCAGAGAACTTGGGAGCCAGTGGGAGAAATGGAGATAATGTTGTTGGCTAACAATTACTTCATGGTTACTTTTAATTGTATAGCTAATCGTAACAGAGTGTTTGAGGGAGGACCTTATTTTCATAATAAGGTGGGGTTGTTTATCAAGCCGTAGCATGTAGGGTTCAACCCTGCTGAGGAGCTTCCAAATCACATCCTGGTGTGGGTTCAGTTACCTCATCTCCCAGTGGAATGTTGTCGAGAGGATGTGCTACTCTTGCTGGCCTCGCTGCTTGGAAATCCAGTTGGAGCTTCGTCTCAGACATTGGGTAAAAAGGTAATGACTTTTGCATGAATTTGTGTTGAAATTGATCTAAGTAGGCCTTTGCCCAATGCAATAGATATGTGTACGGGTTCTTATTCTTGGGTGCAGCAATTGGACTATGAGACCCTTCCATTCCGCTATAGGCTCTGTCGTGAATATGGCCACTTGCTGAGGAAATGTCCAAGATATAAGGTGGTGGATCCCCTACCTTCACAGACTTCTCGGGATCTTCCCGGGGTAGATAAGGGGAAGGGCAATGGTCCTACTGTGGAGGCAGATACTAATGGCTTTATTCCTGTCAAAGCCTGAAGTAGGAACAAGGGGCAAAAGAGACCCTTCAGGGAAAGGAAAGAAGAGGACACTTTTAACAGGTTTGAGGTTTTGGACGACCTCAGTCAACAGGAAGTAAATCCAGGCTTAGTGAACTTGGAGCAGGGGTCTAAGGGGTTTTCTTAGGAGGGACCTGCTCTTGACTCTTCTATGGAGCCACAAGGTGATTATGGTGTGCTCATGGAGGCTGCTATGCCGACAGAGGGCCTAGAGGTTCCAGCTTCTTTGGTAGTTATTCCAACTATGGGTGAGGATTCTTCTCCTGGGTGAAGTGCAGATCTAGATTCTGCTAAGAAGCCTAAGCCTCCAAAATTGGGCATTTTGCAAAAAGATATTAAGAAAGGTGGGGTAGAGAAATTTGCTAAACCTGGTAGAAAGAAGGATGTGGAAAAGATCAAATTGACAGGCGAGAACTTGGTTGAGTTAGGGTCAGTAATACTCTAGATTCTCACTTTTCAAACCCCTTGAAATGATTGTTCTTTCATGGAATGTAAGGGGCTTGAACAACAGTCCTCGATAAAAAGCGGTTCATGATTTAGTTAGGAAACATGGTCCTGATGTGTTTTTTCTTCAAGAGACTAAGTTATCTGTTGAGAGTATGCTTGACTTGGCACCTAGGATATGGAGGTGTGGTGAGTGTCAATGTATTGGTGCTCATGGATCTTCTGGGGGTGTGGCCTATTTTTGGAATCCTCAGAAAATTTGACCTCTTTGGTGGGTGTCTTCCAAATCCTTTATGTCCATGATTGCTTCTAGTTTTGAGATGGGGGAGGTCATTCTCTTTTCTAATATCTATGCTCCTACTGATATCCGGGGTAAGCAAGTTTTGTGGTCCTATATCAGGTTAGTCCGCTCTATGGCTCCTTTCCATCCATGGATTATGGCCGAAGACTTCAATGCTATTTGCGAGCTGGCTGAGAAGTGGGGTGGTACTGGGAGGCTGGAGCCCTCTGCTTTGTTGCTGCGTGATAGCATCAACTCTTTGAATCTTGTAGATATCAAGCCTAGTACTAGGAAGTTTACATGGAACAACCATTGAGCTGGGGATGATTGCATCGTAGAAAGATTGGATCGCTTCCTGGTGTCCTGCTATTGGGTTGGGGGGATGTGGTCTTCCCGCTCTGAGATCTTGGATTGGAGAGGTTCTAATCATTGGCCTATCAAGCTTGTCATTGATTCAACTTGTGTGTCGCATACGCCTTCTTTTAGGTTCTAGCTCATGTGGTTGTGTGATCCTTCTCTAAAGGATTATGTGGCCAAATGGTGGAGGAGTGGTAGACTTGCTTATGGGATGGCAATGTATATTTTTTCCAAGCTTCTTCAATATGTTAAGTACCAGCTTAAGCGCTGGAACTCTCAGTGTTTTGGGAATGTCTTCTATGAAAAAGTGGTGGCTTAGGAAGAGTTGGATGGCATCATAAGGAGGTTAAGGGAGGATGGGGTGACAACTGAGCTTCTATAGGCTGAAGCACAAGCTATGAGAACCTTGGAGGAATGGGAGCTAAGGGAGGAAATATATTAGAAATAGAAGGCTCGGATAGAGTGGCTGAAGGAAGGGGATAAAAATACTTCTTTTTTCTTCAATTCTATGAAAGCTAGGAGACATGGGAATTCTATCTTTGGTCTTGTGAATGATGGGGGAGAACATCTGTCTTCCTTCCCCGAAATTTCTAATGAGGTGAGACAATATTTTGCTTGCTATTTAGGGAGGACTCACAAGGGGGGTCTCCTGAGGAGGCTCAGGTTCTTTCTTGTATTCCTCAACTGGTGTCTAGGGAGTTGAACCATCAGCTTATGAGTGATATCACTCTGGAAGAACTTGAAGGAACTATTTTCCAGATGAAGAAGGGGAAGGCGCTAGGTCCTGATGGCTTCTCGATCGAGTTTTTTCAAGAATTTTGGGATATAATCAAATTTGATCTCCTGGAGGTTGTGCAAGAATCTCAAAGGAACAAGCAGATGCTAAGGGCCTTAAATTATACTTTCCTTGCTCTTATTCCCAAGTGTGAGGGGATGGATAGGTTAAGCCAATTTCATCCCATTTCTCTCTGCAATGTCATCTATAAAATCATCTCTAAGGTAATTGCTGATAGGTTGAAAAAGGGTCTTCAGGAGTTGATTTCCGAAGAACAGAGTGGTTTTGTAGTGGGTAGACAGATTCTGGATGGGATTGTTATTGCAACCGAAGTCATTCATTCTATGGCTCACTCCAAGGAAAAGGCGATGTTTATCAAACTAGATATGGCGAAGGCTTATGATAGAGTTTGATGGTCCTTCTTGTGGCAGGTTCTTGGTGCTTTTGGGTTTGCGGAGGAATGGATTCAATGGGTTAGAAGTTGTGTTTCTTCAGTCTCTTTCTTTGTGCTTATTAATGGGAATCATTCTAAGCTATTCGGTGCCTCTAGGGGCCTTCGTCAAGGGGACCCTCTCTCTCCATACTTGTTTATTCTCCTCGCTGAAGGTTTGGGGAGGTTGATTAGAAGGAATGTGGAGGTGGGTAGGATTCAGGGTTGGCTGTGGGGAGGTAATTTACCTCCGCAGACACATCTACAGTTTGTGGATGATACTGCTCTGATGGGTATGGCTACAATGCGGGAGGCTTCTAATTTACGTAGGGTGTTGGATATTTACTTGGTTGCCTCAGGTCAATAGATCAATGAGGATAAGTCTTCTATTTTCTTCTTTAACACTTTGTGCCCTATTCAGCGGAGGATTGCTCAAACCTTTAGATTTCAGATCGGGACTCTTCCTTTGACCTATCTTGGTATCCCTATCTCAGTGGGAAGATTGCCTCGAGAGTCATGGCATGGTATTTTAGATAAATTTAGGGTGAAGGTTAATCACTGGACTCACCGATGGTTATCCTTTGCTAGTCGTATTCAGCTTATCAAGTCTGTGGTGCAAGCTTTGTCCATTTACAGATGCATGCTACAGGTTGCCCCTTTGGGTTTTGTTAAGGACTTAGATTCAGTGACACAAAAAATTTTATGGACTAGTTGCTTGGAGTCTTCCAAATGGAGTTTGGTTAGATGGGAGGTTGTGTGCAGTCTGAAGCAATATGGTGGCTTGGGTTTGCAGCAGATGGCTTTGACTGGTGTGGCTTTGGCAGCGAAACTATATTGGAGGTGGTGTAAGGAGCATCATAAGAGCTGGGCCAAGATACTTTCTTAGAAGTATTTTCGGAGGATCCCTCATATTGAAATACCTCGTTACCCCCTTCTTGGGAAGGGCTCGGTGATATGGAGCATGCTTAAGAAAGGGGCTACTCTTATTAAAGATGGTTTATTTTGGATTTGTAAAAAGGGGACCGAGGTTAAATTTTGGTCAGATTCGTGGGATGGATCTCCTCCATCCTTTCTCAGTTTCCTCACTTGCAGAATTTATGTCAGAGATTCCTATAGGTTGGTTGGACTCAGGTGAGTGATTTTAAGTCATTATCCTCTCGTGGTCAGCTGGAGGTGGCCGGCTGGAAGGCTCTTGATGAATGGCCTGATGTTGGCTTGCTAGAAGAATGTGTTGAGCTACATAGTATCCTTTCCAGTAGGCGTTGTAGCTCTCTCCAACTTGATGATGTGCTTTCCTAGTCTCCCAATCATAAAGGGGAGTATAATGTTGCTTCTGGATATCGGGAGTTACTATCCCATAGGGTGGACGGGGATGAAATTCAGTGGTGGAAGAAGATCTGGAACAAGTCTTCCTAGCCAAAATGTAATTGTTTTGTGTGGATGCTGGCTTGGAATAAGTGTTTGAATTGGGATAATATTCGGAAACGTGGCTTCCAAGGACCTTCAGTCTGTGTTTTGTGTGGAGCTAACGAGGAGGACTCTACTCATTTATTTTTTCGCTGCCCTTTCTCTCTCCAAATTTGGCATTTCTGGTGGGGGGTTTGGAATAATCCCTGTGTTCATGCTTCTTCATTAATTGAGTTTTGGCAGAGGCTGGGTAGGCCTCCCTCTATGGCTTCCTTTTTACAGGAGGTCTGGTCAGTGGGACCAATCTTCTTATTGTGGCAGATTTGGTTGGAGCGGAACTGGCAGATATTTCGTGGAGAGAAGAAGTTGGTGCAACAAATTTGGCAACAAACTTTGGGCATGGTTCAGGAGACGGTGGTGGCTAAGTGCAAGGTGGAATTCCCCTTGGAGAAAAGGGATGCTGAAGTGGCAGAGAGATTGGGGATTTAGGGGTTGTCCTTGGCCTCGACATGTGTAAAACGTGGTAGGCATTCGAAGCAGAGAGTTCACAGGTCGGTATGTTGGTAGCTTCCCCCAATTGGGTTTCTAAAAATCAATACTGACGGGTCCTCCAGAGGCAATCTGAGGCCGGCTGGTATTGGGGGGATTGGAAGGGACTATTTGGGTTCAGTGGTTTTCCTCTTTTCGATCTATGATGGAGTTCATACCATCAACCTTATGGAAGGGTTGGCAATTCTTTATGCTTTTGAGAAAGCTTATGATTTGGGATGGAGAAAAGTTGTTTGTGAATCTGATTCCCAAGTTTTGATCAATTTACTCATTAGGCAGAAAGTGGATGATGTCAGTTGGCAGTTGGCTGGGGTAGTGCAACAGATTTTGAGGGTTAGTTCATTAATGGAGATGGTGACTTTCGTTCATATTCCAAGGGAGTGGAATAGGGCTGATGATTGCTTGGCGAAATGGGCGTCAGAGCATGCTGAGGGATGGAGAATTGAGGAGTGGGAAATGGTTCCTTCGGCGCTTCATCTTGATCTTGAGAGAATTCTTGCTGAGGACAGGGAGGGGAATGGTGATGGTTGATGGTGTTGATTGTCTTTTTCTATTTTGTGGCTTGGTTTTTCCCGGGGACCTTGGTCTCTTGATTTCTTTGTAATGATGTTTTTTTGAGTTTCAATAAAGTTTTTACCCCTTTGTTTTAAAAAAAATAAAATAATTTAGTCATTGAGATTAAAATTATTTTATTAAATAAATTAATTAATTAATTAAAGTTACTTTTATTTGAGTGAATAGATTAAATATTCTTTAAATGTTTTGTGGGAATGGAATTTTAAATATGAATAAAAATAAAGAAACTAAATTTAATTTTTGAATTCTTTAATTTTGTAAAATGGAATAAATTCTTGATAATGGTGGGAAGAAAGTATCTGTGAGTTTGTTAGAAGATATTTTTCTTCTTTTCCATGTGTGTTAGTTGAATTTATGGAAAAAAATTCTTGTTGAGGATTCTCTCGGGGAAGATATTATGAGATTTGGGGAAAACAAGAAAACACTTTTTCACGGGAAATGAGAAAGAACATAGAATTGTTGGAAAATAGTGTGATTTTACTGGTTTTTTTAATTTAAATTTTTGGAAGAGGTTCTCAGTTAGATATTGGTTCAGTATTTGCATTCTTCTAAAAAGTGGTGATTTGCAAAAGGTTTGGAAGTTGCATGCAGCAAGCAAAACTTCTCTTCAACAGTCAAATTCTTCAAGCTACAGGAATACAGGTTTTTCTCTATTTATTTAGTTTATTGTCTTTTGAAAAGATTGCATGTAAAAAGATTTTATTTTGTAGAAGATTTGTTAAAAGTTGTTAAATAAAAGATTGCCTGTAGAAGAAATTTTTATTAAAGACTTTTTTCTTCTCAGTGATATTATATTGAAAATATTTCTATAGAAATTTGTTATCTCTCTATGTTATATATCAAAACAATATTTTATAGTGAAAGTAGATAGCAACCCAGAAGGTTTTGTTAAACAATTGAAGAGTTTCAAAAGAATCCGTTGTAGAATTGTAAGTGAAACTTATAGATTAATTTAAGGAAATGAAAACCTCTATGAGGAACTATTCTAAATATTTCTTGTAGGAAAGATTTCGTAAAAAATTGAATTAAAAATCCTCTGTTGTTGAAATTGAAAATCTTTGACAAAATTTGTGTTAATTGTTAGATTTTTCTCAACTCCCTATAGAAAACCCTGTTGAAAGTAATTACCTGATTTCAGTATTTTATTTATTGCTAAAATTGTGTGTATATATATATACATATACAAATATATATATATATATATATGAATTTGTATTATAAAATTGGTTGTAGATAATAAAAGAATTAAAAAAAATCAAAAATCACCGTATAGGTGAAATTGGTTAAATTTGGATTAAATTCTGTAAATGAAAATCTAAAATTCATAGGTTTGATATTCGATTTATATAGAATAAAATATATTTAATTATAAAGGATACGTAGGGGAGGGGGTAGAGGGGCTACCCCAACAACCGCCCATGAAGGGAAGTGACTGTGGAGGCAGCCGACACTACCCATACAGGCAACACATAGGCTACCATGACAACTGTAGCCCATAAGGGTTGGCTGTGAATATAGCCCAAACCCTAAACTTTCATTATTTTTGAGTTTAAAAAAAATTTTGATTTTTGTTTATGCGGATTTTTTTTAATGTTATACGAACTTTAACATTTATGTGTCTTAATAAATATCAATATATATACATATACATATATATATATATATATATATATATTTATTTAATTAATTATAATATATAGAAAATTGTATATTTATACATTTAAAATGTATATTTTTAAAATATAAGAATGAAATGGATTGTTTTTTGTTAAATTAAATGATTAAGTATTAAATAAGATGCATGTAGATGCATGTTAAGTATGAGATCAACTGGTTTTAAAACAATAAGATTGAAAGAGAAAAATTGGTATTTATTTTTATGTGAAATTGAGAAAGTTAAAATTAGTTTAATTGTTACAATTTATTTTATTGTTTGAGAAAAGAACTATAACCAAGTATTTTTATTTTCTTGCTATTTTTAATTGACTTGATTGGATTTAGTAAATTCTAACATTAGGTTCTTATTATGCCTGATTTGCTTTAAGTGGTTTTCTCTTTTATTGGGAAAATTGGGATTCTATTAGAATTACAAGTCTTCCAGATAAGTTTGTTTAATGTGGGAGTTGTTATTTGTTTAAATAAAATCCTTTGAGTTAACTAGGGTAGTGCACATGGTTTTTGTTTGGTTATTAGACACCTGGTTCTATAAACAGGTTGTGATGTCTTTGTTATATGATTGGTAATTGATGCTAGTTATGTGCACCTTGTCTACCTTAGTTAGTGGAGCTAGTTTCCTTGTATTATTTTTAGGGGAGTGGCTCTTTGTGAGGGCCGACACACAAAGTGGTGCCTAGGTAACTTATGTAGAGTTAGTAAGTCAGTGAAAACTAAAACAACGCATTAAGTAGTCTAAAACATTTAACTAGATTAATAAGCCTCACTCATGGACTCAAGGGCTAGTTCAAACTTGGGGATAAGTCGAGAAGGCCTAGAATGGAAAATTGATATCTAGACATATTCAAAGATATTTGATTCCGCAACAGATTGCATGAGGGGCTGGGTTTCATAAGAGGTTACCAGGGTAACCTATGCAACATTATGATGACACTACACCTATAATAACAGTATCCTTGTGAGCTTAGTATATTTGATCTTTCTGTTCTGGAAGCAATGTAACCAATAAGTTAAATTTGTACTTCTATAGTTTTGTCTATGGTTTTACTTGTGTGTAGGGTTTGTAGGTTATGTCTAGGGAACCTTTTTACTATCTCCTAGCATGGGGGGTGGACCTACGGGTACCACATGGTTGGGTGGAACGTGCACCTTACTCCGTTGGGTCCCCAGTTCTTGTTTGTTGCAACAAGTACTTCTTGGATGGAGAGCTCGTGAGCGGAAATGCACTTTTTTTCTTATTTGTATCAGTGGAAACCATATTCTTGTATCACTCCTCAATTGTTAATGAGGTGAATATTTGTAATATGTAATTGTGATTCTATATGACCTACCTCATTTGGAAAATGAGTATTGTAATGTTATTTCTAATGCAATGTAAGGAGGGATCTTATTTGTACTCTATATCTTTAATGATGTAATTTAAATGTTATTCAATGTATGATTTTAAGTTTATGTGAATTTAAATACATGTCATGTTAAATATTTTTTTCATCTATGGGATTTTCAAGTAGTGTGTCGTCGCGTTACTTAGGGAATGTTTTCAATTAATAAAGTTTATATTTACACTTTAAAAAAAAAATTATTACACTATCGTAGTCAATGCAACATTCTTTAGGTCACAAGACGGGGCATTACAATGCAGCAATAAACGTGATATTAGTAAAATCATGGAAAAGCAAGTTATGTTATTGTTATCATTACGAATATTAGTATTTATCTAAATAAATCCATTCAACAAGCTGATCTTAAGTGATTAAATTATTACAACGTAAAATAAATTTGATGCTGGGGTAATAACAATATAATACTATGATAAAAATACCAAAATTAATATTATTAATACTAATATTAATATAGATGATAATGTTAGTTTTTATTAAAAAAGAGTGAAATTGGTGAAGTAAAAACTTCTATCGATGAAAGGGATTTACATCGCTTGCAACCGGTGGGTAAGTGTTTTATTTATTATTCACCTCCCTCTGATTTACTGTGTTTAAGAATAAACTCATGGTAATGTTAGTTAGCAAATTGATGACAAAGAAATAATATTAATTAGTAATATTTAAACTGTATTATTGAGATTTTTGCCAATGCATATATGATGATGATGAATTATTTGTTCAATAAATATCAATTTAGGATTGGAAGTAATTTTAGTGTAATCACAATGTAGTAATGATATTTTTGTATTATTGAAGTAAAAATATTGATAATATTATCAATAATATTAACCAAAAAAAAGTAATAATAGTGATAGTGATTTAATATTAATGTTTTTGATAAAAGGGGGATAAACGGGTTTTATAGGGACCCGAAACCACAAAGTAACATTACAAGAAAAGACCAAAATAGAGGTCCAAAAGACAAAAAAGCTGCCATAGAGATAAAAACTAGCTAAAATAGATAGCCACAAAAAGCCGCAAAAAAGCCATCAGATGGTCGACAAACAAACAAAACTGGGCCCAGCCACAGCTAATCCATAGACTTCAGAAGCTCGTCAGCAACCTCTTCCAGGTCCACCATATCCCGGACCCCCTCCATGAAAATCTGAGTCATATTTGGGGTAGTCAGGGCTTTTCTTTTCATACTTGATCTGGTTCGCTTAGAAATCCCCGCTTCCTCATCCTGGTCTTTCTCCTGATCAAGGTCGACAATCAGCGCTCTTTTTTGGGTTTTTTCCAATCTTTCGGTCATGGCTTTGATGATTAAAGGGTTATGTCTGGAAATTTTGTAGTTTTGATCAATGATTTTTTTCATGGTTCCTTTAATTTTATCAAGATCATTTTTAACAGTGTTGTCCTTTTGTACGTTATCCTCCACACAGGTATTCTTCTCCACTTCGAGTTGGATTAGCCTCACAACTTTGGCTTCAATTTCCCCCAACTTACTATGAAGAGATAGATTTTTGGTCTTCAACTCACTGATTTCATAAAATAACCATTTGGCAGAATTAAATTGATCCACATAACATTTATTGGTAGTTCCAACGAAGTCAAAAGGGGGGTCACAATTAGAATTGACCCCAAAATTAACCAACTCCACACCTCTGGGAGGGCTACAATTCTCCTGTTGAATATTCTAAGGGAAATGGGGGTCCTCAAGATTGACCTCGGCCGCTTTAGCAGAAACAACAGGAGAGTCATCAAGGTAGGAGACTAACGACTAACTTGTTAACCGGAGAACTAGAGCCCACCACTTTAACATTAGGGTTTGAGCAGCCAAGGGCAAGAATAGAGTAGGCACCAGAAGGCTGGGGGGATCGGCCAGAGACAGAAGGAGAGGGCAGGGGAAGCGAGGAAAGCTTGACACAACTAGAAGAAACTTTAGTCTCAAATATACTAGGATTTGTATCATCCTCATCAAGCTCCAAAGGGGCCGTAGGGTTTGGTAGGGTAGGCATATTCTGAAAGTGCTCATAGATGAGCCTTAAAAGACCCGTGTGAAGAATCGGGTATCTTTTAGGGCTCCTATTGTGGTCAGAAAAGCTATTTCTAAGGGAACAGAGCAAGAAGTAAGGGATGGAAACATGCACCTTATGCCGGAAGTGATTGAGCAGCACGAAGTGATATCCATAAACCCTAGTGAAGCGGTTGTTGAGAGTGATGTACTCCATGATAACCCTTAGCACTTTTCTCCATAATTTTTTTATGGTGTCTGCTTCATAGTAACTGTTCGTCATCTTCACAAGTTTTTTCTTCTCTGTTTCATTCTTAGGGAACCTCGTCACAGCTTCGTCAGAGAATTTTCTGTCTTTAAAAAAATTATGCTCTTCAATCGGGATGCTAGTCACCTCCGCTATCAAAGCTTCATCAATCTAAACTTTCCTCCCAAAGAGGAGAACCTCCCCATTATTCCAATTTTTCTCAAAGAAATCAGTAACCTCCTCCTTAGGGCCATGGAGTTTCTTGATGAATGGAAGTAATCCACCCTATCTTATTTTTCTCCACACTTTTAGTGTTCTTGGTGTGTGACTCAAAACTGGTAGGTTCAACCCTCTTTCGTTCCCCGCCCATTTTTGATCTCTCGGTGCGAATATTGTTGCAACCAGAGCACCTATTCCAGATAGTTCCTTTGCTTCATAGGACCCACAAAGCGTGCTAGGGTGAATAATTTTTTTTCTGGATCCTCACGGTCCCATAATATCTACTTATTTTGTTAGTCATGACTCATACCTTCCTCCTTATTACAAGAAGCCGCCACTTTTCCATTCACCGCATCGAGCACCATTAAAGTTTGAACATCAAAATGGAGGTCAATCCTTTTGTGCCATGTGAGGATTTTATCACTCTTTAGTCCCTCATTGGAAAAAAAATCTGCTACGGCATTCACCTCATGGTAAGCATGAGTGATTTTTATTATGTCAAACTTACTAAGTAAAACCTTAGCATCTTCAATCTAGTTTTTAATCGACCATGCGGGTTGGGACCTACCACAAAGGCTATCTATTATATTTTTTGAATCACCTTCAAGCCATAAATTTTTACATTTAATTTCTACTAGAAAGTTGATTATGTAATAAAAACCTGCCGCTTCCGCCACATGATTAGTTTGGACCCCTAAAGGGGTGGAAATGGCTCCCATAAAGTTACCTGCTGAGTCCCTTAGGACCCCACCACACCCAGCCTTCCCTGGATTTCCTTTGGCCATGCCATCGAAGTAGGATTTGGCCCAGCCATCCATAGGAAAACTCTAGCAAACTCCCTCCTTGGACTTTTTGGTCGTATTAGGAACATTGGAAATGTCCTAATTGATTCTCCATTCCCTAGCAATTAGGTTGTCATAAGGAGAGCAAACCATTGTCTCAACCTTGTCCTCCTTGAAGGGAACAATAGAGAAGTTTTCTTTAATCATCCTAAGAATTCTTTCAAACACAATTTCCTTCGACGACTCCTTATCCCTAAAGATCCTATTGTTTCTCTCTTTCCAAATTCCCCAAGTCACATGAGGGAACGAGAAAGCCCAAAGTTTTTTTATAAAGGGGTTGAAAGAAGGGGCTTTCCATTGAACAAAAAAATCTTCGACCGACTCTGAGGGGATCCAGGAAAAATGCCAACATTTGAGAAGCTTGTCCCATACCATAGATGAGAAAGGACAGTGGATAAAGAGGTGGTTAACCGATTCAGCGTTGCTTTTACAGAGGTAGCATCTATTGGGGAGCAGAACACCTCTTTTGCTAAGATTATCCACAGCACTTTATTTTGCAGCAAGGACCAAAAAAAGATGTTAACCTTAGGTAAGAGATGCTTAGTCCAAGCATGTGACCACAGAGGGGGGGGATTAAGAGCACGTGAAAGCCAGGAAAAAGTGGATGAGATAGAAAAGCACCTAGAAGGCTCATACTTCTAGATAAGACTGTCCTCCTGATTTAGGCATAGTCTGACATCGTTCAAAGAGGAGTAAACAGGGACCAAAATAGGGTTTATCAAGGGGAGATTGATCCACTTACCATCCTGCCAGTAGTCTTTAAAAAGGAGGCCAAAAGTATCTTTGCAAAACTCAGCCCATCTACTGAGATTCCCATCCTAGGACAGAGGTTCATTGTGCAGCCAACAATCATCCCAAAATCTGATCTGGTTACCATTGCGAACCTGCCATTTCAATCCCAATTTCACAACCTTTATCCCATCAATCATATAGTTCCAGCAACTTGATCCTTTTGGGATATTAGGATTCTCAATAAGATCTTTGAGGGAATTGTTATTCTGCAGATACTTACTTTTAATTATTTCACTCCATTCCCCAGAGGAGAAGAATAGTCTCCATATCTGTTTAGCTAGGAGCAATTTGTTCAGCAGTCTGATTTTTCTTAGCCCAAGGCCTCCATCTTTTTTAGATCTGCAAACCAAGTCCCATCCAACAAGAGGAATTCTTTTTCTTTTTTCGACTCCCGACCAAAGGAATCTCTTTTGAATCTTTTCAATGGTTTCAGCATATTTGGAAGGGATTTTAAAAATACTGAGAGCATAGATAGGGAGATTCTACAGGGATGCTTTAAGAAGCTGGAGTTTTCTAGCTTGGCTTAGATGAGCTCCTTTCCAGCCAAATTTTTTTTTCCCAAACCTCTCAACCAGAGAGATCCAGAAAGAATTTAGAGGTTTTAAGCATAGCGGTAATCCCAGATAAGTAGTAGGAAGGGACTCTATCTTGCAACCGAGAATTCCAGCTATCTTCCTCTGTCTGTGCAAAGGTGTGTTAAAGAAATATAGTGAGCTTTTTTGCTTATTTATCACCTAACCAGAAGCTCCTCCATAGGTATCCAAAATTTTCTTCATCTGTTTAGCTTCTGAGACAGCAGATCTACCCATCAGCAAAGTATCATCCATGAACTGTTGATGAGAGCATATCAAATTGCTCAAAGACAGTTTGAGCCCCTTAATAGATCTTTGAGCCACCAATTTACTCATATTCCTACCAAAACTCTCAGCCATAACCGTGAAGAGGATAGGAGAAATGGGATCTCCCTGTCTTAACCCTCTAGAGCTACGGAAGAAGGTGGAAGGGGACCCATTAATCAGAACCGCCACTGAAGCGGAAGTGATGAGTTGTTCAATCAGCTGCAAAACCCTTTTATTGAACCCAAAAGATTTTAAGATCTTAAACAAAAATTTCCAGTCCACCCTATCATAAGCCTTCAAGATGTCGAGCTTTAGAAGAAATCCTTCCAATTTAGAAACCGAGAGGGAGTGAATATTGTCATGAGCATGGAAAATGGAGTCAAGAATTTGTCTTCCGGGCACAAAACCATTATGTTGAGGAGCAATAATAGTGGGCAGAATGAGAAGCAGCCTAGAGGTAAGCACCTTTGAAATAATTTTATAGAAGGAGTTACAGAGGCTGATAGGTCTGAAGCCTTCAAAATACTACACTCTAGGTTTTTTGGGGATAACAACCAAGAAAGTAGCATTTAACTCCTTCAAAAGGTTTCTAGAATGGAAGAACTCTTTCACCACCTTCTCAACATCCTCCCCAACAATGTCCCAGAACCAATGGAAAAAAAGTAAAGGGAAGCCATCAGGACCAGGTGCTTTGCTTCTTTCAAAAGAGAAAACAGCTTTTTTAATTTCCTCGCTAGTGGGTATAGCAGTCAACATTTCATTGTCTCTAGAGTTAACAATCCTGAGGATAGCCTCCAGTAATTGGTTTTGATCCTCCAAGTTAATTCCCTCTTTCTCAGATAGAAGGTTCTTAAAGAATAGGGCAGCCTCTCTTCTGATGTCCTCTTCCTCCTCATAAGTTCTGCCTTCAACCACAATCGCTGAGATTTTATTAGCTGCTCTATGTTTAGAAGCTGAAAGATGAAAGTATCTGGTGTTTTTGTCTCTGACCTTTAACTAGAGAGCTCTCGACCTTTATGTCCAAAATTCCTCTTCTCTAGCAATTGTTTCGTGAAGCTTTGTGAGAATCTCGTTTTCCTTTTCCTTAGTTTCATTCAGGTAGCCTTCCTTCTGAATTTTGTTTTGGATTTCAGAAAGCCTAAACTGAAGCTCAGATTTGATTTGAAATATATTGCCATTATTGATATTAATGTTATTGATATTGATATTATGGGATTATATAAATTGATATTAGTGGATTATATAAATTCTTAAATTAGTGGTAATATTGAGGATAAAATTAGTAATATATTTGAATGGTAACTTTAATTAATTATTAATAACTAATGGGATAATAGTAATAATGCGAATAAGAGAGTTTAAATATTTTTGTTTAACAAATATATTTTTGAGCGTATACCACTTAAATGAAGGTAACCAAAAAAATAAAAAATAAAATTACCGCAATGTAAAATTATTATTTATTAACAAAAAGGTAAATATTGTGTTAATATTAATTCTAATTCTAATATTAGTGTTAACATTGGTGGTTAATAAAATTACTAAAATATTAAATAAGAAGAGTGTATTAGTATTAGAGTTAATAATAATTTTATATTAGCAATGGTTTAATAATATCCTTAGAAATGTTTAGAATAAACTGAATGCTAATATCCAATATTAATGATATTATTATGTTTGTATTATTTTGATTAAATAATAAAATTTTAACTATATTTGAAGAGTAAATATGATAGTATTATTATTTAAGTAAATCAATGTTATAATGCTAAATTGACTTTCAAAGATAATACTATTATAATCCTTCTTGAAATATGTGAAAATTGTATTTGTCACATCTCAACACTTAGAGAGTTATATAGTTGTATTATTATAAAAAATTAAAAATTTAAAAATTTAAAAATTTAAAAAAAAATTAAAAATATTACATGTTCCAGTGAAAATTTTAGGCATGACACACACACACACACATATATATATGCATACAATGTCAACTATATGTGAAAATTGATGCTTCAAAAAATAGACGGATACATATACGTATATATATATTGAAGAAAGATAGACTAATTATATAAGAGGTGTTGGAATAACACTTATTTATTACTAAATATCATACACAAAAAGTGAAATTGCAAAGAAGGACTGGCGGTGGTTGACCTGGTTGTCTCAGTGTGTGAAACAACATGGTAAGTGTTTGCTCACGTGAGGGTTAATGCATCATGTCATTGTTGTACAATGGAACATATTGCTACAAGGCAAGCAACCTATGTAACAATTATAAGAGGTATTGGAATAACATTTAACAAACATGTGTAAATGTCACGTGGACGGAAACCTTTGGCCTACGTTTAATTTCTTTGGTCTTTTGGATGTTTTCCTATTATCTGTCATTTACCTGTGACTCTCGTCTATTTTCCTAAAAACTCTTTTATAATTATCACACGTAAATGATAGATGGACGCAAACCTTTGTCCTATTTTCAATTTTTTTGTCTATGTATGTTTTTCTACCTCTCTTAAATTTCTATTCAATGTGGGTTTTCGATCATCTGTCATTTGGCTATGATCCTTAAATGTTTTCCTAATAGCTATTTTACAATTTTCTCAAATGATAGGTGATCAAAAACCCATTTCAAATAGAAATTTGACATATAGAGAATATATGGTGTAAACTACGGGTATGGACAAGTTTCTTATACAGAGCTTTTGTTGTAATACATGTGTATAGCACCAGAAACATATTAATACAAGATGAACAATCTACCTAAGAGTTGACTTCTCAATTCTAAATTCAAGCTACACTATTTGGCACTAAACACTATAGAAAAATAGGTAAATTGTAAAAGAACTATTAGGAAAATACTTAAGAACCAAAAGAAAACAATATGTGATTGAAAATCAACTTTAAAATAGGGAGCATAGAAGAGGAAAACTATGATAATGAATAGTTTTTTATGGGGAACTGAAAAAACAATATCATGAAGAACAGTCTATTATCGTGAACTTCAAATAGATGAGAAAAAAATAATATCATGAAAGATATTGATACAAGACATACAACATGTTCCATCCAAACAAAATAACCATGGCAAAAAATTTAGAATTTTAAAAATTGAAAACAATCCTTCTTACAAGAAAAATATAATAATTTGTTATAGGGACCTTCAAATAGATGAGGGAAAAATAATATCATGAAGCATATTGATATAAGACAAGAAATCTATGTAATAATTGGCTTGTCAATTCTAAATTCATTATTTTTTTCCAATTATTATTAACCATGAGGCATATTTACCAACATACTTTGTTCAAGAGGTAAGCTCCACATCATCATTAAAAACCCCAGGAAAGTCTCCTCTATTTTTCTATAATATTTAGTACCAATTAATGTAGCTCAAATTCCCAATTAACTCTGTCATTATAGCCATTTTGTACAGATTATTGCTACCCATTGCCTTTACAAGTTTTGTTTAATGTGGGTTTACTGCCAAAGAATGTAGTTCAAATTTTCAATTGAAAATTCAACTCTTACATACACTGATTCTCTTGTATGAATATGTTTAAGGTGGGTTTTTTATCATCTATCATTTACCTATGATTTTTAAGAAATCTATGATAATGAACAGTCTACTATGGGGAACTTGAAATAGAGGCGGGGGGGGGGGCAATTTTTACAATAATCTGCTATCAAACTACACTACAATGGCTCTTTCAACAATGCAACCTAATCAATATATTTTCTTGCACATGTTGAATTATACTTTCCCTTATATATATATATATATATATATATTACATACATATATACATACATATATACATATACATATATGTATGTACATATATACATACATATATACATATACATATATGTATACATGTAACACCCGTCGTGCAAACCCCAGAGAACAAACATTGCAAACAAATTTTTTTTTTTAAATAACATAAAGTAAACATGCAATTTAACATTACTTACATTTACATTGCACATTAACAACTTAACGTTACATTCTCTGGGGCACATGAGGTCACATCGCAACACAACTAATAACAAAAGCAAAAGATAATTATTAAACAACTTAACCAATTATATTACAATAATCATTAATAAAAGTACATCCATAAACCAAGAGTGAAAGTATCACTACATCCCATATTACAATCATATGGAATCTCATCCAATAATGTTACAAAAGATCCTAACTATTACATCATCGTATAAACATAAGATTACATGTTCTCAATAATGAGTTACAATACATTTCCCATACATGTGGGATGATACAAAGTACAATATTATTTGAATTTATAAATGATCCACTGGAACAAACTCCAACTAAAGGAATGCTGCGAACAAAGAATGCTGATGGGGAACCCAATGGGTGCAGAGCACATTCCACCCAACTATGTGAATTAAAATAACTCACCCCCCGTGCTCAGAGGTGACAAGGAAGAGATCCCAACCATGAATGTCAAAACTGACTCCAAGAGAACAACAAAGTATAAACTCAAATACAAACTCAGAGATTACAATGACATAACCAACAACACTCACAAGTCAACATAATAAAATAAAGCTATGAAACTCATCACAATTAAACAAAGCAATAACAATTAAACAAGTCACCAAAGAACATTCATAAATCATTTTCACAAGAATCTAAATCAACAACAGGAGTACAAATCTAGTAGAACTGATACAACATCCAAAATACATTTCCAGAAGAACTGCTACAACATTCAAAATACAATTCCAAATAAATCTGAAACAATGATTAGAATACAATTCCAGAGTAACTGATACAACGATCAAAATACAAATTCCAGAGGCGACCAAAAATAATGCACAAGGGTGTCTAGCGGAGAGTGTCATCGCATAGCTCTCATGGGATCTCCTGGCCCTTCCTCCAACTTGAGGCATCAGCCCCCATCTATGGATCTCCTGGCTCTTCCTCCTACTTGAGGCGCCGACACCATAGGGTAGCTCATGCGGAATCGATAACCTCTCATGAAGACAAGATTATGACTTTGCCGACCACGGCCTTCTTAGTCTATCATTAGTCTATGATAGCCCTAATGCATAGACGAGGTATCCAATGTTTATTATCTTGTGTGTTTTACTACACATCCCCCTAAATTCTATTTTTAGGTTATCACTTGTTTAACTACTCTTACGTGGGTTCTCCTGAGCTCTTCCTCCTTCCGAGGCACCAGCCCCCACGAAGAGCCACTCTCCCTACGACCCTTAACATAAATCAAAACTAGGCAAGGGTTGTACCGTAACAAATAAAGAAAATAATCTCAAGACCAAACCACGCGAAGCATTACTCATCTCGCGATAATTCATAAACAAAACTCAACAACCTCGTACAACCCTTCCAAACATAATAGCAAAAAAATCAACTTCAAGAGTTTAACCAAAATGAGAATAACATTCAAAGACTAATACATGCCTCTGGAACTAAGGTTCACCACAACCATAATTGGGTTCATAAATACAACAAGGTTCCCACATCACAACAGTCAAACGATAACTCAAGGAAACAACAACAACAAAAATCAAATAGATTTATAAATTAGAATAGCATAAGAACATGCACAAAACTAATATAATTCTTAAAATTACATTCCAATTCCTTTGGTTTCCTTTAAATAATTCAACAATAAATTTTAATAAGAAAATACCAATTCCTATTATAATTTTTTCCTTTTACAAATTAATACACCATTATAGTTTTCACAACTCCAAATTAAAGAACTGATTTAATTGAATTTATAAATTTCATTTTTATCTCAATATATATATATATATATATATATATATTAAACTATAACATCTAGAGCATATATATTTAAAACATTATACATAAATAAATACAAATAAATACCTATAAAATTAAATTAAATTAAATACATATATATATATATATATATATATATAAACAACTAAAACTAATAATAAATAACAAAGAAATAATATAAAAATAAAACAAAAAAAAAAGTTTAATGATAGCATTGGGAGGCAAGTGGGGACTGTCGCGGAGTCCCCATGGGTTGCTATACGCAGCAGTTCGTAAGGACTGCCATGGCAGTCTTTGCCATAGGGGGTGGGGTGGGTACGACCTGTCGTCCCCTCCCCAAACCCCAATACAATATAATTAAATAATAAAAAAATGACGGCCATTACAGGCACGGATTCCGACGGCCATTACGGCCAAAAAAAATGATTTTAACTAAAATTTTGAATATTTACCAAGCACGAAAATAATTTTTTTATATGTATATGTATATATAAATATATATGAAATTTGTATATATATATATATACACATATATATATATAATATATTTATATATACATCCCAGATGAAAAAATATCCTAGTTATAGGTACAGAGGACAGAAGAATAGAATAAAAATAACTTATACTATATATATATATATATATATATATATAAAGGATATATTTTCATAATCCCCAAAATAAATTGTTTTCAAAGAAAACTATGCATACTTTCAAAAAACAAACAGAATCAATTTAAAGACATATAGTTTTATTTTCACAAACTCAACATTATTGTCTCAAAGCCAAATTGAAAGAATATTCATAGACAATTTTCTTAAACAGTATTTTAAATTTCTTCAGTAATTTTTTTACTATTCAATAATTTTTCTTTTCAAAGGTTTCATTTTTCTTTCACCAAATAATCTAATTATTTTTATGTTTTCTTTAAATCAGAAGACCAGAGAGGAAGTAGATAAAACCTGGAGTCCTGTGCTTATTTGAGAATCTGATGATGCTTGTTTGATCCTGCTGGCCTTCACGAAGAGCTTCTTGTTCCTGCTTCAAAATCTCCTCTCCAGAATAACGTGCTCGAATTCGAATCTCAACCTTTATTCAGAAGAATCTCTCCAAAATATTTCAAGCAAAAGAATGGAAATATCTATTCCGAAACTTCAGAAGATTCAAAAGTACATAACAATTATTTTGTGCAACCTCTGTCTCAATAATCCTTTGTGTGTGAAAAACTCACAAATTTTTCAATAAATAAAATATATTGCCATTTTCTTCCAAAAGCTCTAAAAATCCATAATAAAAGAAGTTATATCTTTAAAAGCAAGCTTTTCATTTAAATCTCAAATCACATTCGTTCTTTCATCTTTTTTTGTTCTTTTATTTATTTATTTTTCTATTCTTCAATACTTTTTTGTTTTAATTTCTATTTTTACAACATTTCTTGCAAAGCACATTATCTAATTAATTTAAATAATTTATTCTAATAATTATCATCAACAAGATAATTAATTAAAATAATAAAACGCCATTTAATATCTAATTAACAATTAATAAAACACATGACCTTTTAAAAATAAATAAAAAATTTAAATATTTAAATACAATTTAATCTAACATTATAATAAACAATTATTACCATTATTTAATTAAAACCATCACAACTTATAAAATACCAAAATAAATAATGTACGACAAAACACAAACGACAACCACAAAGAACGACAATTACAAGAATGCACAAAACCATTTAAACAAGACGGTCTGACATCATGGGACAGGATGACTTCATTGTCACCTCTGTTTCAACATTTAACCGTTGGGCTATTGGTGCTCGCCCTATCTTGCCGAAGTAGGTAGAATCGAGACTATGTATTTGCAATCCTTACATACAAATGAAGTCGTGTACATGTGCATACATATATAAAATCAAAGAATTGTATTGTGAGAAGGAATCACAACGTAGCAGGGCACCCACGAACGAGTGGTGCTACATTGTCCTTCATCATATCTATCCAAACAATATAATATAACCGATAAATTATCATTTCTAAACTAGCAAATCATTCCATAACATAATTTTTTAAATCACTGCATCATAATATAATTCTTGAAAATCAACTAACATCACCAACCACAATGTCATATGAAATAATCATGTCCACTAATGGAATAACATCATCATCAATGCCTAACTATCCAAATCACACAATAACAGTACCATCACAATCACGAAGTAGCAAACGAAAGCATAGAAAAATAATAAATTCAAATAGTAAGAGGAGGGGTATTACAATACATATATGTATATATATATACATACATATATTCTAAATTCGAGCTCCATTATTTGTTTTCAAGTTGTCACAGCAAAAAAAAGACTACAATATTAGAGATCTTGTTTGAGAATGCCTATTTGATGCCAACTTTGTTATTGTCTGGTATATGATAAAAATCCATTGAATCTTCGTTGGACCTTACCTGCCTTTTTCTCTTGGGGGTTTGGCTAGAGCCTATGAGGCTTCATGATGCAAATATGGTAGGGATGAGAATGAGCATGGGTTTATTTCTTTTTGACTTCCACCATCATCTATTTTTTGCTGCTTATATACATGGACATTATTTTTTGATATGTACTTCTCTGCCAAAAAAAAACTCTATTTTATCCATTGCATTTGTCATTTTTTCCTTAACTCTCTTTTCAAATTCCTTAATAGATTGCTTATACACAACTCTTTGCCAAGATTCCATGTATTCAAAATCTTCCATTTTATCTCTTTCTATTTACAACAAATAAGGCTAACCTCTTTTACTCTATATCTATATTATTTACTTTATAATGCTACACAGATACAATATATATTTAAGAAAATTAGTGTGTTGTAAATTCTCTATTTCAAATTCTTTCATGCTCCAACAACTTGATCCAATGCTGCTCACCCTTGTTAAACACCAACAATAGTACATGTAAGTACAAAACTTTTTCATTTTCAATAAATAGATTCAAAGAACCAATTGTAAATATTATTTATTATTTTTAGTTTCACATTGTCTATATTGATTTCTTAACTATTTTCCTAATAGCTCTTTTACAATTCCCTTTTTTTCTTATAATATTTAGTACCAAATAATGTATCTTGAATCTTCAATTTACAAGCCAACTATTACACAACTTGCTTGTTTTAATATGTATCGCACTGCTCATTTCTCCTAGTTTTCCATAGCAATCTGCTCCTTATCATAGTTTTCCTCTTTTATTTTGCATTTTTTAAAGTTATTGTGTTTTTTTACTAATAACTCTTTTACAATTTCTCTATTTGTCTATAATATTTAGTACTAGATAATGTAGCTCAAACCTTAAAAAAACAAGCCAACTATTAGGTACATTGCTTGCCTTGTATCAATCTGTTTAATGTGGGTTTTTGACCATCTATCACTTACCTATGATTCTTAAATTTTTTTCTAATAGTTGTTTTCTAATTTCTCTATTTTTGTTAGTGTGATATATGATAAGAGTCCTTGAGATTTTCCATGGACCTTTCTTTCCTTTCTTGCTTGGGGGTTTGTCTAGAGTTTGTGAGGCTTCATGATGCCAATATGGTAGGGAGGAGAATGAGTGTGGGTTTAGTGCTTTTTGTAACACCCCTCCGTTTTGGCTCTTTGATCGACATTGTTCTTCCCTATTATGATTGTGTCTAATTATGCTTTGACTTTGGAACTAGGTTGCTTTTGATTGCAATTGTTATATAGTGTGGATGTTATATTTTGATGTGATGTTATCCTGATGTTACCTTTATGGCATGTTTTGGATTAACTT
The DNA here is from genome assembly GCA_007258455.2 of Sequoia sempervirens. Taxonomy (NCBI): domain Eukaryota; kingdom Viridiplantae; phylum Streptophyta; class Pinopsida; order Cupressales; family Cupressaceae; genus Sequoia; species Sequoia sempervirens. The sequence goes on along the minus strand of VDFB02335892.1, from coordinate 20,368 downwards.
AGAAGATATTTGATTTAACGATGTTTTATGTTGTTGATCATGTTATTGATGTTAGATGTGATAGTTAGTGATATTGTATTGGTGAAGGGGACAGGATTGTATCACTCGCTTGCGAGTGCCCTACGATTCTGAGATTTCCTCTTCACGGTGTGTTTGATCATATTATGTATATATGCACATTCGACACGCTCTTTGTTGCAGGTTGGCAGGTACATGACATCGACTCCACCTAGTTTCCAGGTTTGAGCATGTCTATTGACCAACGGAAATCGATTGGGAGATAGTAGCTAGGTTTTTCATGCCAAGTCATCACCCTAGTCATAGCATGTTGTCGGGTTGTCGTCGGGGTTAGTTGTTTTAATTTGGCCAATTTCCCCTTAAGTATTTATTTAATTTCAAGTTTAAAGTTTATTAAATGGCTTGCGTAGTTTAAATTGGTGATTTAATATATTCAGTTGCAATGTTGAAATGCAATTTATTTTATTGATTTATTTGATTTAATTAATAAAATAATAATTGGGTTATTGATTGATCTGATTAATTAATAAAATTAAATTGAGTTTGATGGTTAATTGGATTAATGGTGAAATATTAATTAAAATAGTCATTTTGACATTATTATATAATTAGTATCAAATTTAAATTGGAAATGGAAATTGTAATGACCCTCCATTTGTGTTGTCCTTGAGTTGCTTACCGACCCGCTGTGAAGTCGAGTATTGATTGGTATGTTGTGTGATCTTGTTGTTTATTTAGTTGGATTATGTGGTTAAAGGGAAATTTAAATGGCCCTATTAAGCCAGTTAGTTGGATTAAATAGAGTACCAAATAATTTATGCAAATGTGGGACTTAACCAATAGTTCAATGAATCAATTTTTTGAGACATAAGTAAATAGTTTATTAGTTAATTAAATAAATGCCTAGATATATGTTATAATTATATAAACAAATATACATACATATATAAATAATTGTGTTGACATTTATTACACCTTCCTAATTAAACATTGTGGTAAACTATTAATTTTCTGGTAAATAGATTCCTGCCACAGATTTGCAGGGTAGGGATGACTTTAATTGCTTACCAAATTTAGTAGTGCATGTGCATGAAGTAAGGGGTGTAGAAGTTTACTTCGGAGAGTTCTGCATGAAAAGTGTAACAGACATGCATGAGAATGGGATTTTTCTTAACTCCTCCAGAAATAGGCGCAGGGAGTGAGGAATTACAGGAAAGGTGGAAAAACATTGAACTGGTGCTGAGTTGTAGGCGAGAGGTAAAAAGTGTTGAAGCAACGCCCCTCAACCTGCAAGAAAAATCCAGGTTCCTTTGTTATCTTTAAGCTTTCTTTTCTTTAATTTACGAATTCTTGAAAATATTACGGGAATAATACTGAAAAGTAGCAAGTTAGGAAAACATTGTCTGTAGATTTAACCCTCTGTCGATGGGGGTTTATTTCATCGGATTTTAAACCCTTGTAGTGTAAATTATGAAAACATTATTTGTAGATTTAACCCTCTGTCGATGGGGATTTATTTCTTCAGATTTTGAACCCTTGTAATGTTCAATTATCATACATTAGATGAATAGAAATCTATTCAAGCCTTATGTTCTTGATATCATGAATTCTTTTGCAAAAGGAGAGCTTACTCCGTAGCTGAGGCCGTTGCTTGCCTTGACAGCATGTTATAAATGTCTCTTGAGCCTATCAAAAATTTTGTACTCGTTGTCGCCGTCTCTGCTGAGGGTTCTTGTTTGGACAAGAATTAATCTTTAGCCTGATAAGATCATTGTCCCTTTTTATATTTGAGACAAGTTCGATACCAACCAATTACTATTACCTTTAGAAATGTGGACATAAATATATATAGTGCAATACATGTACTCTATTGTTTCTAACCATTAATAATAATCTGCATACAAAATTTCTAACTATTACAATACTAGCTTCATATGTTTACATTTATTGATACACAGAATCCTAGCTGATTGTAGGTAATTCAGTTTGTTAAATTGAAGGATTTTGAACCTTTTTGTGGGTATCGGCTGATGTTCCATCTTTATCATTTGAAGAATTTTTATATTATTCATTTTAACTCGACTTTAAGCTACCAACACTCTCTGTCTTTTTCATCGCAGCTTCTTGACTACTATTGTGTACCAAGAGTAAGGCGTCAACCTGTTTAGTTTAACACCTATGTAAAGGCTGAGGTTTCTCGAAATACCATCTTTTGTGTGTGATTTACTGAATAATCACCAATGACAATGTTCTTTATTATGTTAATCAAAGTATTAGCAAGTGCATAGTATTCATGTTGTCCATTAGTTTTTTCACTTGTAATATTAGATCACATGCTTATCTCAGCATTGGATCACCCAGTGATTAGGGAGATTCTTCGAGTGAAGGTCATACTCCTATTTAAATCTTACTTGTCTTAGTGTTTCATGTGTGTGTGATCTGGTAGTGAGATTATTGCATACATGGCTAAAATATTCAACATTTAGTTGTTACCATTGTATCCAATTTTATGTTATGGCCCTATTCAATCGAACTACTAGTAACGTGTATGTAACATCAGCGCATACTTAGGAGCTAACCTCAGTTATATTTTCAAGCCTCTTTATCTTTAGCAACCTCTTGACTCTGTTGCAACTACAGTGTTTGAAACTAAAATATGGTTATGGTTTAAATAAGCTCTTTGATTCCATTAGCGACATGTCACAGGTGCAACACTTGAACATAGAAGGGTGCAAACGTTTAAAAGCTTGTTGTTTCTCATTAGCAATCTGTCACAGCCGCAACACGTGAACATGGTGGGATGTATGGATTTAAATAACCTCCCTAGTTCTTGGCAACTTGTCACATCTACAACACTTGAAAATAGAATGTTGTAGAGGTTTAAATAATCTCCTTGATTCTCTTTGTGGATTCGATTAAGTGAGGAACGACTGTACAACCTAAGTCAATATCTAAAGATTATGACTTTAAATTGACATGCATATTTGTTAAGTTCATGTGCATTGCCAACTATAGAATAATATTTGAAGACAATAGTAACCCTGAGCGAACTGATTGTTAGTGAATCTCCTTCTCTATGATTGATGGTAGAATTGATTCTAACTTTACCAGCTGAAGGATTTTGTTACTTTTCCTTCATGTCAACCACATGTTATCTATACTCTATTGTTTTTCCTTAATCGCATTGTTATGGGAGGATGGCCTATATAATTCATGTATTTGCGTATCTCAATGTTACTGCCTCTTGGCCAAGTACAAGTCTACTTATCTTGCCTTGTGAGTTTACATCAGGTACTTTGATATCACATGAATTATCTCTAGTTTGCATGGATTCACCTGAATATACTTAAGCTGAAATTGGATAATATAAAGATAAGGATTCAATGGTAGCTATGTGTCAAACATCTAGAACTTATTTAATGGAATTTGCACAGTTATGGCGCGTAGGGAATTTTAGTTGCCACTGTTAAGAAATAGTATGTAGCATGTGCGTAATGACTATAGTCAACTTCATCCCTTGAGTATGTTTGAATCAACCACTTCTAGAAGTTAAACTTTTGTATTGTATATTTTCTTTATCATCGGCGTCCTAGTAATTGGGTTATAATGTATAGATAAATATATGTAAGTATATATAAATATATACTTATGTATAAAGTGGAAGGAATACATATGTATATATATTTATGTAAATATGTGTTTATATATGTAAATGCATAGGGCAATAATGTGGGCAATTTTAAAATATTTCTGTCATTTATATAATTTAATTTAAAAGAATGATTAAGGAAATTATGTAAATTAAGGAGATTGTGTTTAGAAGGATTGATTAATCCTCTACATGTTTATCCATAGGGAATGCATAATATAAGAAATTATTCTTAGAGTTGATGAGTAGAAATAAACATGAATGGATTTCTTGTATCACAATTTAGTTCATGCATTCTTATGCTTGATTTGATAGCTCGAAAGAGATTGGCTAGGGATTTAGATTTGTTGGTGGGTGTGGAATTAATGTATAATCATTTCCTTATAGGGAACTAGAGTATCCAAAGGCATGAGAGCATTGCTTTTATTGGAAATGTTGGTTATCCTTGAGTGATGGGAATTTTGCAATGATTAAGTGTATGTCTTGTTATTTTTAATATAACACTTCATCATATAAGCGTTTACTTATCAAGATATTGGCATAAGATGGTGAGTGAGAGGTTGTAAAAGCCATCACCTTGATGAAGTCTTTAGGTTAATAAACCTTAAACTCTATCCATTATTTCTTTTAAAGATTTCTTAGAGCTTTACTTGAATATGAGAGGAATTTTGAGGATGAATAGGATGACGCTTCTATAATAGTTGTGCATCATGATTCGTTATATAAGTAGATATTGTTGGAAGTTGCGAAGGTTTGATTTTTTTGATTGATATTGAAGTGGGTGGATTTTTTTAATCTTGATTGAGTTTGAAGAATTTGATGCAATGTTTTTGACTATTTGTTCTACTATTGTCACCTTGATGGAAACCACTGTGTTGATAATTTGTTGTCTTCTAGAGGATAGAGGGGATATGATTTTTATTTTATATTTTTGCAAGGGTTGGTATGGGGGCCGACGACCTAGGAGGATCGCCTTGGGTAACCCATATCAAGCCCAGTGTATTTATTGACTTTAATGTTGTTTCACCTGAAAGCAAGTGGTTTTATGATTCTGTCTAGTACTTTGATGATGGTTGATCTTGCACTTGGATTTTTTTTATGTGGCTTTGAGCCTTGCATTTGAATGTGGTTTTCGTTACCTTGAAGTTCTAAGCATGAGATGGTGCTTGCCTCTCTTGGTGCAGCTATTTTATTGGATTACGTTTCTTGAGCAAGTTGGCTTTCTATTTCAGTTTTTGAGATATGTTGTTAGTAGGGGAGTGGTTCTTCATGGGGGCCGGCACACAAAGTGGTGTCTGGGTAACTCATGTGGAATTAGTCTAATAAGTGAAAACTAAATTACTGTATTAGGGAAATGGGTAGTCTAAAACACTTAACTGTATAAATTATGCCTCGCTCATGGACTCAAGGGCTAGTTCACACTTGGGGATGAGTTGAGAAGGCCTGGAATGGAAAGATCATTATCTTGTCTTTATGAAAGATAATCGATTCCGCATTGGATTGCATGGGGGGCCTGGTTTCGTAAGAGGTCACCAGGGTAACCCAAGTTGGGGGTCGGGGCCTAGGAAGATTCGCCAGGGTAACCCATGCAACATTGCAATGACACTCTTCTTTTAACAACCATGTATGCTTTGTTTCCCTCTATGTTATTCCTGGGCCTCTGGAAGCACATGTTGGCGTTTGTATGTTGATGTTTATTTGGTTATTCCTTATGTTGGGCACATCTTGTGTTGGTTATATCTTGTGCTGGAGATTGCCTTATGTTATTGTGGTTCTTGTTGTGAAGTCTTGTATCCTTGTTTTGTATGATGGTTATCGTTGGGGTCCTTCTTGTCATCTCTTAGCACAGGGGGTGGGCCTTCAGGTCCACGTGGTTGGGTGGAACGTGCTATGCACCCCATTGGGTCCCCAATCATCGATCGAGAAGTGGGAAATTGTACCTTGTAGTGACTCCTGAGTTGTACTAGAGTTGGATCCATTATTGCAGCTTTGTACTCCTTCGTTTCAAATGTATCATTCCATTTTATTGTATCTTCCTCATTCATGTTGGGAAGCGGCATTGTAATATTGTAATCCTTGATTAATGTGTTGTCCATGTTCATGTTATCTTATGGTTACTGGTGTATACTTACCTTTCATGTGATGTAATAATGTTGTTGTGACAGGTAATGCAGTCATGTAAACCTGAGGGATTTGTTATATGTAGTTCATGTTTAGTATCATTTCATGTGATATATGATTATTATGATGTATGTTAGTACTCTTAAGAAAAAAATTTGGTGCCATAAATGTTAGATGTAGTAGTATCCTTTGGGGTTGCTTGGCGGGGCATTACATAAATTATTGTGGATATTGAGATTTAATTAAAATAAAAGTAAAGACCTAGGTTAAATAGTGAGAGTTAAATATAAATTAAAATAAATAAATGTTAATGTGTTTTAATTCCACTTTTGAAAATATTGTTGAGAAAATTATTTAATTACAACTTTGAAATGCTAATGTTTTAATGGGAAATTTGGAAAATGCATAAAGTTGAATTAAAAATTAGAAAGTGGGTTTTGAGTAAAAAATTAGAAATATTCCCATGTTTTTAAATTATATTTGGTGAGTGGGATTTTTAGGTTTTTTTACCAATTTGGGGAAAAACCCTATTTGGAGAATAAAATCTCATCTAAGTTTTATCTTGGAATTTGGAGAAAATTTTCTTGGCTATGGTTTTTGCTTGGATTTGTGAAGAAGATGGAGATTCTTGCTTGAGTTGGATTCAATGGAGGGAATGGAAAACACCATGGTTGAAGGTTTCAAATTTTGGAGGAAAATCAGGTTCTTCTTTAATCTTGCTTGTTCATTTTGAAAATAGATCAAATCCTCTTCATGCTATATAGAAATCTTTAAAGGTTGTTTGAATCCCATGAAACCCATGAGATATTTCTTTGAAAACTTACAAGATTGTTGAGATTTTGAAAAGAAAACCAAAACTAAAATCAAGCAATGGAAAAATGAAATGAAAACCAAAGGAGATTTGTTGTCAAAACAAAAATCTAAACCCTATGATTGTGTTGAAAAATCCATTGTTTTGTTGCAAGATTTTGTTGGGCATTTGCACAATAAGACCCAAAGTTCATTTTTTAAAATACTAGGGCTTCCATTTATTAAATTTTTGGAAAATACCCCTGGTTTGTTCTTTTTGTGAAATTCTTGATGGGTATTTTGTGGGGAATTTGTTTGTATTTTAAAAATGCAAATTAAATAAATTTTATTTATTTTAGGGAGGCTAGGGAGGCCAACCCCCGCCGTCGCCGCTGCCGGGAGGTGGGCATTGTGTGCTCGGCACACAGCCCCGCCGCCCGCAGGTGACGGTTACTGTGTGTGAAGCACACAGCCCCGCCACCGTGGGAAGCAGATGGACTGTGTGCTCCGCACACAGGCCCGCCAACCACGGGGAGGCAGGGGCCCGCATGCTCAGGGCTTCGGCCCTTTATTTGTTTTAAAACAATTTTGATTTCTTTTAATTTTTATTTACCTTTATTTAATTTAATTTTTTATATATATTATTTATATTATATTTTATATATTATATATAATATTTAATATTATATATTATATAAAATATAATATATTTAATATATATTAAATTAAATGAATTTTAGTATAAGTTAAAAATATATTTTATTATATATGTTAAATCATAAGGATTTTAAATATGATTAATTGAAATATATATAAATTATTTGATATATTTTAATTAATGGGTGTTTTAATTATTTGATAAAATAATAGTTGTTTAAATCAAATATATTTGTATATGAAGGTATATATGTACATTGAATATTTATTTGTAAATAAGCATGTTAATATGCTTTTATATTTAATTGTATAGATATCGCATTGGTACTTTACTTTAATAGATGCACTAAGGGGTATCATAATTCAAATGTATTAAGATGATTATCGTTGTGCTATTAGAGGCAAGAGTGGAGTTTAGAAAATCTAATGTTTATTTCAAATATTGATTTTAATTGATTAATCATCCTATGTTGAAATAGGGATCAAGTGATTTAATTTAAATGTTATTTATTAAAATATCTTGATTTTGAATATAATAGTGAAACTTAGAGATAACAAATGATTTATTCCAATCATATGACTTTTTTTATCAAAAGTTCAATTTATTTATAATTTGATTTGATTATTACGGATAATTGAGACAAATGAAATTTAAGGGATACATTTAAATATAGACTAACTTAAGATGATTTTGTTACATAGTAGAAGTAAAAGTGGATTTTATATTCAAAGGATTTATTTAGAACGTGGAATTTTAATAGTCAAATGATTTATTTTAAAAAGGTAGATTTTAAATGATCAAGTGTTTTCATTTTGAAAGGTTGTTTTTTATTAATATATGTAATTGGGAAAACGAAATATACTATTGGTTTGAACCCCTTAAAGTTGTCAATGTGCTTTGAGTTACTATTGAGTTGTGCGGATAAGGTTAATTATTTACTTAATTTCTTGTGTGACGCAATTGATTGACTTATTATTTAATCTAAATGTTTTGTTAAACAAATGGTTTCATTTATAGTATATGATCGTGAAACTAGAGAAATGATTGATTATTTTAGTTGAATAACTTTATTTATTAGAACGCTTTGATTAGAGAAGTTAATTGTAATTTTAGAGTAAATGATTGGGTTGTAAATACTTCAATGTTGGGAAGTGAATTTGGTGTATTTGATTGAGTAAATGCAAGAATGAAAACTATGATTGACTGGGTTTAGGAAACCTTAACATTAGATATTGAGTTGCCTGGAATTATTTTTATATTATGTTTCTATCATTCTCAATGTTGGGAAAATGGGGTTAACTGTCTAATTAAGTCTTCTAGAGAAGTTCTCTAGGGTGGGATGTTTTGTGTAGAGGTTCAATTTGTGAATTGCCTTGGGAATGGTGTAGAGTTGTACTATGATGTTGTACCCAGTTTCCACGAACGGGGATTTGTGCCTCCTTGGGAATAGGAGAGGGTAATGTGATTTGCACCTCCTTTGGAAGGAGTGGGTTTTGTACTTTGTTTTCCTCTAGTGTTTGGAGAGGGTTTTGACCTTGTTTTCCTCTAGTGTTTGGAGTGAGTTTCCTTGTTTTGTTACCTCCTTGAATGGAGAGGTCATATTTATCTAGTTACCTATTGTGGTTCTCCGTGTGTGTTGTCTTAGAGGAGTGGCTTGCAATGGGGGCCGACACACAAAGTGGTGTCAAGGATATCCCTTTGCAAGTTGGTTAATTCAATGATAACTAAATAAAACTTTTAGAAGCTTAGGTTGCATCAAACATTAAACAAGATTAATTGTGCCTCGCTCATGGACCCAAGGGCTTGTTTTAGACTTGGGATGAGACGGGAAGGCCTAGAATGGCAAGGTCATATATCTCATCTTCACGAGAGGTATTTGATTCCACATGAGTGAGCATGGGTGTTGGGATTCGGTAGAGGCCACCAGGATAACCCATGGTGGGGGCCGGAGCCTAGGAAGATTCCCAGAGGAGATCCCTTGACAAGCTATGCGATGACACTCTTTTTAAGTCAACAAGTTTGTACTTGGTCTTTGTGACACTCTCGATCTATTATATGTCTAGAAGCAATGTGACCTATATCAGTGATGTGTGAGTCATACTAGAGTTGTTGGTTTGACCCTTCAATTCATGTGATGTGGTACTTGTATTTATTTCATTTTAGTTTTGTGTAGCCTGTGTCTAGTGGTAGATGGTATTGTGTAGGAATTCTTTGTTACTATCTCCTAGCACGGAGGGAGTGGAACCTTTGGGTTCCACGTGGTCGGGTGGCATGTGCTTCTTAATCCGTTGGTTATTCTTCTTGTTCGTGTGGTTGAGATTTCTAGTTGGAGAGCTCGTGGGATCTAGTTTCATTTCATGCTCTTTTCATTTTCAATGATATTGTAATTTTATTACCCCTCATTTGTTAATGAGGTGGAATTTGTAATATGTAACCATACTTATTGGATTTATCTCATTCGTGGAATGAGTGTTGTAATTATGTTGTAAACTATGTTATTGGAATCAAGTGGTATCTCATACTCTTGGATGTAAATTATTATGAATGGAATGTATGTGAACTTTAATTGTTAAGTAATTATACAGTATGGTTTTAATTTATGTTTTGTGTTTGGGTTAAGTAACACAATCTCGTAACCTTAGGGGATTGGTTGGCAATGGTTAGTGCACTTGTTTGTTAATTGTTCTTATTTTTAAAAAAAAAATTAGTTTTTTTGTGTAGTAAATTGCAACTTCCCCTAGGGTTGCGTGGCGGGGTGTTACACTTTTGGCTTCCATCATCATATATTTGTTGCTTCTTATATACATGGACACACAAATTATCACATCCACTTTTCTACCAAAAAAATACTCTATTCTATCCATTGTATTTTCCATTATTTCCATATCTCTCTTTTCAAATTCTTCAATACATTACTTATACACAATTCTTTACCAAGATCCCATGTATTCAAAATATTCTATTTTATTTCTTTCTATTTATAACAAATAATGCTAACCTTTTTCATTTTATATCTATATTTTTTCCTTTATAATGTTACAAAGATACAATAGACATTCAAGAAAATCAGTGTATTGTAAATTATCTATTTCAAATTCTTTCATGGTCAAACAAGTTGATCTAAAGTTGCTCACTCTTGTTGAACAACACCAACAATACATGTAAGTATAGAACTTTCCCATTATCAATAAATATATTTGGTGAACCAATTACAAATATTATTAATTATTTCTCTCACTTTCTTTGCAATGTAATGTAATTCTCCTAGGAATCTAGCTTTCCAGATAGACAAATAAGCATAGTGAATGGCATGCTATGTAATTCATAAATATGAAACTATTCTTTGATTATGAGCATGTTGCTTTTGAAGGTGGAAATTTGCATAATTGTAGTCATGGTATATGGAATTCATTGGATAAATATTTGTGAAGCACTTTTTTCATTTAAAATCATGGGGATGAAGAAACAAAAGTAGCTATTTTGACCTATAGAGAATGTAGAGAAATGTTAGAAAATTCATGGCATTTGTCATGACTTTAAAATTCATGACATTTTCCAAGAAATTATAAGTTATGTTGTTTTCCATGGATTTTATAACATTTCTGACTGTATGCTCTATAGGCCAAGAGTGCTTTGGTGTGCATGTGTCTTATTTTCCACATGGCGATTATGTTGACTGCATGTTGTGTATATGTCTACTTCAGCATGGGTGCTCCAAAAAATATGTTCATCACTCCCAAGTATATAATGCTAGCATATCAATAAATAGATTCGGTGAACCAATTGTAAATACCATTAATTATTCTTATTTTCACATTGTCTTTATTGATTTTGCACATATACTTACTTTTAATTCTTTCTTTTTAATTCCAATGGGTTGAGTAGAATATCTTTTTTGAAGTCAAATAAATCATTTTTTTCTCACAAAACAAGGCATACTTTTTAATTCAATTATTCTAAAAATGAAAAATATGTGTGTCGTGTCATCACATTCTTCTTTTCATGAGGTTTGTTTATTTATTTTTGATCAAACATGGTGTAAGTTAGTATTTGATTGGACTATGCACATATTTACTCTATAAGTGCTATTTCCCCCTATATAATCCTTTTTTTTTGCTTATCAAATGGTATAAAATTTAACAATATAATATTTTCACTTTCTTCCTAAATAAATGCGTTTACAATTTTTCTTTTATTAGGATAACAATTCAAGTTGTTATTCTATTTGATCATCCATTTACTATTTTGTTATATCTAAGTCCTAATTTTGTTCATACACCAATTATAGATCTTTTTACTAGAATCAATCAATGATAATATATAATATTTTTTATTTTCAATTTCCTTGTAATGGACTAATTTTGAATCCTTTCTACTTGTGGCCATTTTACTTTACTACTACTCACCCATACATTGCATGGATAATAATTATTTTATTTACAAAATTATGGACTAAACACTACTTATAAAAAGTATTGATATATTAAAGATCTTTCTTGTTTTTAAAAAAATCATTAGTGATGACCATCATAACTAATATTCAAATAAGAAATAATCACAATAAATAACATGAAAGTAATAAATAATCTAGTACCACAAAAGCATTGCAACAAATATGTCATACCTAAACTTATGGACTAACGTTTTAAAAAAAAAAATCTTTTTATTCCATATTACTAATTAAAGGGATCACTAATAACTCGTTAAAAAATGAGAATTCTTTAATGTTGCATACTTTTTATAAATATTATTTAATCCACAACTTCAAGTTTTCCATGTATTAATATCCATATCTATCTTAAGATAATTAAATAATAATCAATCAATTAATTGATTAACCTAGACAAAAATGTCAAATATAGATGTGCATCTAGGCCTAACAACTATTAAACTAAAATTTTAGGGAGAAATTATTATTAGTAACAAAACTAATTATTTAAAAATTTAAATTCTATTTAATTTTCCAAATGTAATTTATTAAGAAAATTTTTATTAAAAAATCATTCTCCTAAGATTATTAATTAAAATCATTTTTAAAAGATTATTATTATTAAAATTATTAAATATTCCATATTAATAAGAAAAAAATTATTGATGTTTAATTGCTTGAGATTGAAATTAATGGATACATTGAAAATAATGAACATGACCTATAGTTTTATTTCACATTTTCATAATCAATTTCCAACTAAAAAATATTGATGCGGAAATGCAAAGATCAATATTCTATTCTATACAAATGGTTCTTAATCTCCCATGCATTTCCTTGTCTTAAGATAATTAAATAATAATCAGTTAATTGATTGATTAAGGGTATGTGCAGGATCATCATGGAAAAACTAGGTCCTTAAGTGGCAAAATGAAGTTCTGACAAAAGCAACCCATTACAAAACCAAATGCCATTTATTCAAAATAGAATCTATAGAAAATTGAATGTTTCTAAACTACTACTTGTTTTTTTTTTTAAATAATCTATTTGGTGAAAATTTGAAATTTAAATGCGAGTAATTAAATTTTAGGTAAAAAATAAGAAGTAGGTGCTTTGAATTCAATCTCTAACCACAATAAACATAATATTTTTTATAAGATTTTAGATATAACTAGAGGACTCACTTCCTGATGTGATGCATATTTTTTATAATTTTTTCCAAGTAAATAATTAATTATGAATTTTGTATTACAACTTTTAAAATATTAAAACTTGTCCTGAACACCTTAACTTGGTAGTAAAACTTCATGAAATTCATTTTTTCTTTTTAATCCTATATTATGTGAAGCATAGAATGTGACACATGTTTTGGATTCAAAAAATGTGATACCGTTTGAAAGCTATATATGTTTTTCAATTAGCCTATCAATGAGGACTTTAGTCATAATTTGAATAGAAAATGAATAATAATTAATTATTAAATCCAAAGTAAAGAATAATTTATATTGGTCGAAAGCTAAGAATATCCTTTAAAAATCCTTTTTCATTTCATCAATTTTGAGTTAAAAAAATTCGTCAGCCACCTACCCATCATATTGCCATTTTTTGGCCCATCATGATCTTGCACATAACCTTAACCTAGAAAAAAACATCAAAGATCAATTTCTTGTTTTATGCAAATGGTTTTTAATCTCCCATTAATTTCCTTATCTTAAGATAATTAAATAATAATCAATCAATTGATTGATTAACCTAGACAAAAATGCCAAATATAGATGTGCATCTAGGCCTAACAACTATTAACCTAAAATACATATAAAATTATATCATACCTTAAATTTTGGAGAGAAATTATTATTATTAACATAAATAATTATTTAAAAATTTAAATTCTATTTAATTTTCCAAATGTAATTTATTAAGAAAAATTATATTAAAAAACTATTCTCCTAATATTATTAATTAAAAACATTTTAAAAAAATTATTGTAATTAAAATTATTAAATATTCCATATTAATAAGAAAAAAGTTATTGATGATTAATTGCTTGAGATTGCAATTAATGGATACATTGCAAATAAGGAACACAACCTACAATTTTATTTTACATTTTCATAATCAATTTCCAACTAAAAATAATTGATGTGGAAATGCAAAGATCAATTTTCCGTTTTATGCAAATGGTTCTTAATCTCCCATGCATTGGCTGTGAGATAAGAACAAATAAGTGGACCATAACATGGGGTTTAAAGTGTTTTACAATTCTCTAATTAAATGTAGACATATAAAATAATTTCTTTAGAAAATTTAAGTGCTTTATAACATCTTCAAGTTACGTGAGTCAAATTCATATCTTTTAATGCACACATAGCTTTGCTTTAATTGATCTACCCATCTAATTATCCATAAAAAGTTATAAATTTATTTTCCAATATCTTTGTTCATTAAAATGTACTCCATGAATCTTATTCTCACTAAAATCCAAAGTCAAAAGATTCACCTCCTACTATAAACTAACCTTGCCTTATTCCATATTGGCTTATTAACATGATTTCCCTTTTTGAATCATTCAAAAAATTGCAAATATTTCTCAGTATTTATATTTCACATTGCATTACAAGAAAAAGTTTCTTCCTTGCTTCTCATTGAATAGCCATTTGCGGTGGACCCCTATCGACTAATCGTTGCATGCGACTGTTAGTTTTTTTTAATTTGATTTCCATTATTTTGTATACGTGAGTTTATGTCACAATCTTTGATATCCTGACTTATTATTATTTAAAAATTTAATGAAATTTATCTTAATTAATATTACTAAATAAAATATTTTTAGTTGATAGGCTATTTGTGTGAAATTTGCTCAGAATTTTCATCAGCCTTCTCAATTTAAGACTTTTCCGGTGCCCAGGAAAAGGTGGTGGGTTGTTTTCCCATTTTGGTGAATTTTTTTTGGAATTTTCGTCAGCCTTCCCAGTTTTTGAGGTCTTTGGCACTGTGGAAAAGGTGGCAGATTGTTTTTTGATTTTTAAAAAAAAATTGGCATGACGATAGAGAAGGCCAGCGAAATGGAAACAACATTAATTTTTGCATGGTTTGAGTGTAGTGGTGATGGTGTACGTAACATTTGTCTTTAAAGTCCTCAGAAAACAATTTGAATTTATGTTCAATTTTTTGTAACACATTTGTGGGTGTCATTCTTTGGGTTTATCTTGTTGTTCAAGATAGCTATGAGTTAGGAGGGCAAGCTTCTATGAAGGTGCAAGTGCATTCATTAGCTGTGGAATTTCTGTGAAGGTGGTTGGAGGTTATTTTGAGTTTTTTGCATGTTTTGATGGTTGCAAAATCACTAGAAAAGTGTGGGTTGTGATAATTTTGTGCCCATTTTTTGCAAGTAGTAGACAAAGAATGAAGGGTATAGAAAGTAAGTGGGAAGAGGTGCATATTGAAAAAACCATTTGTCGAGTATTTGTGAAAAAATTTCTGTTATTTTCCAAAGGGGATTGTTGATTGTTTCTCTATAGCTTAGTGTAAATTTTTTGGCTTATGGTTTTCGTGTAGCCACCATGGGTGGAAGGAAATGTTCTTTGTTTTTTGCATTTTGTGTGTTGAATTCGTGCATTTTTTTGGGCTTTTCATATGGATTACTTTTGAAACCAATATTGTTTCATTGTGTTGATTGTTGTTGAGAAGATTGTATAGTTTTGTGGGTTTTGGAATGTGAGTGACTATTGGGTATATTGTTTCATTTATGGCTTCCGTTTTGTGTGAATAGTTACAAAATAGTTAATCTACTATGTTTTTCGTTAATCTTGAAAGCGAGTTTTTTTGCATTTTGTGGGTTTTGGCTTGTGGGTGACTGTTGACTATATTGTTTCATTTATGGATTCCTTTTTGTGTGAATGGTTGCAACATAGTTAATCTGGTGTACATTCTTGGTGAATTTTTTGAGTTGGGTTGATGTTGAAACCAATATTGATTCATGTATGGTTCACATTTTCTAGTTAAGGTTTTGAATCAGTTTGTTATTGTGAGCTTTCTATGTTTTGTGCATTTTTCATGCAGGTCATTGTTGAAAGGTGTGTTTTTGTGGTGATGATTGCAATGCAATGAGATAGTTAATGTTATATAGGTTGCGTTGTTTTAGGGTATGGGTATGTGCAGGATCGTGATGGGCCAAAAGGTGGCAATATGATGGGTATGTGGTTGACGACTTTTTTTCTTACCAAAAATTGATGAAACGAAAAGGGTTTTTAAAGGAGATTCTCAACTTTCCACCAATATAAATTATGCTTGACTTTGAATTTAATAAGTAATTATTATTCATTTTTTATTCAAATTACGACTAAAGTCTTGATTGATAGATTGATTGAAAAACATCTATAGCTTTAAAACAGTATCACATTTTTGGAATCCAAAACATGTGTCACATTATATGATTTGCATACTATAGGATTAAAAAAATAAAAAATTGAATTTCATGTAGTTTTGACCAAGTTAAGGTGGTCAAACATATGAGTTTTTGTATTTTTAAAAGTTGTAATAAAAAAAATCATATAATTACTCATTTAATCGGAAAAAAATTCTCATTACAAAAAGATATGACCATCGGGACATGATTCCTCCAATTTATATATAAAAAATCATATAAAAAATATTATCATTTTATTGTGGTTAGGTGGTCGACAAACACCTACTTCTTATTTTTCCCGGGAATTTACTATCGTGATTGAAATTTCAAATGTTGGACCAAATACTCAGCTTTAAAAACAAACCTAGTATTTTAGAAACTATATTCAATTTTCTATAGATTCAATTCTTACATATTTTTAAAATAATATAGATAACTTATTCAAATTTTTATGTCAAATTGCCTAACTCTGATTTTTTTTAATTTTTTTGCCACTTAAGGGCCTATTTTTTCCATGATGATCTAGCACATACATGTATATTGTTACCTTTTTGAAAAGGGTATGTTGAGAAAATACTATATTATTTTTTCAAACCAATATTATTTGATTTATGGTTCATCTTTTGTGGGGATGTTTTTGTATGGGTAACTTGTTACTGTTAGTTTTAGTGTTTTATCTGTTTGGCCATCTGGGTGACTGTTGATAATAATATTGTTTTATTTATGGAATTCATTTTGTGGCGATGGTTGCAATGTAATAAAATAGTTAATGTTATGTGGTTCATGTTGTTTTACATAGGGTATTACTCATTGTTGTTGTCTACCTTAGCCTCTATTGTTTCATTTATTGCTTCCATTTAGCATGGTTGGGGAAAAGGTGGCAGATTGTTTTTTGATTTTTATAATATAGCCTCAGGGAGAGAAGAGTAATCAACAATACCTTATGTAACCAAACATAGAATGTACAACATTGACTGTTTTTATTTGTTGTAACCATAACCAGAAAATGGAAGCCATAAATTAAACATCATTGGTTTCAATAGTGAGCCAGATGGAGAAACCCATAAAATATACATATATGAAAAGTGATTGGTGCACCAATAGACAAGTCCAGTGAAATCGTATCATATACATATACATATACATATGTGTGTGTGTGTGTGTGTGTGTGTGTGTGTGTGTTTGTGTGTGTGTGTGTATAACAGTGAAAAATAAAAGTACAAATATACTTCTCAACAAAACCTTATCAAAAATTTAAAGGATATAGCCTTCTTAGGATTGCTTCTCAAATATTAACAGTGAAAAATCCATCCAAAATAATAATCCTTTCTGAATAGAACCTTATCAAAAATTGAAACAATATAGCCTTTTCAACAACACCTTATCGAAAATGAAAGAATATAGCCTCAGGAAGAGAAGAGTAATCACACACACACACACACACACACACACATATATATATATATATATATATATATATATATATGTATTTGGGTTTTGGCATGTGGGTGACTGTTGGGTATATTGTTTCATTTATGACTTCTGTTTTATACGAATAGTTACAAAATTGTTAATCTAGGGTGCTTTTGGTTAAGCTTGAAAGTGAGTTTTTTTGTGTTTTATGGGTTTTGGCTTGAAGGTGACCTTTGGCTATATTTTTTCATTTATGTCTTCCTTTTTGTGTGAATGGTTGCAAAATAGTTAATCTATTGTGTTCTTGGTGAGTATTTTGATCTAGGTTGTTGTTGAAACCAATATTGATTCATGTATGGTTCATGTTTTCTAGTGAAGGTTTTGAATCGGTCTGTTACTACGAGCTTTCTTTGTTTTTTCTATTTTTCATGTGGGTCACTATTGAAAGGTGTGTTTTTTTGGTGATGGTCAACATAATGAGATAGTTAATGTTATACAGATTGCGTTGTTTTAGGGTATATTGTTACCTTTTTGAAAAGGTTCTATTGAGAAAAAGACTATATAGTATTTTCACACCAATATTGTTTGATTTATGGTTCAACTTTTGTGGGGGTGTTTTTGTATGGGTTTGTCACTGTCATTTTTAGTGTTTTGTGAGTTTGGCCATCTGGCTAATTGTTGATAATAATATTTTTTTTATTTATGGCATTTTTTTTGTGGCGGTGGTTGCAATGCAATAAAATAGTTAATGTTATGTGGTTCATGTTGTTTTACATAGGGCGTTGTTCATTTTTGTTGTCTACCTTAGCCTATATTATTTCATTTATTGCTTCCATTCATCATAGTCAGGGAAAAGGTGGCAGATTCTTTTTTTTATTTTTATAATATAGCCTTAGGTAGAGAAGAGTAATCAACAATACCTAATGTAACCAAACAGAGAGTGTACAACATTAACTATTTTATTTTGTTATATCTATAACCATAAAATGAAAGCCATAAATTAGACATCATTGGTTTCAACAGCGAGCTAGATGGAGAAACCCATAAAATATACATATATGAAAAGTGTTTGGCACACTGATAGACAAGGCCAGTGAAATGGTATCATATACATATACATATATGTACATATATGTATGTATATATATGTGTGTGTGCGTATAATAGTGAGAAACGAAACTAAAAATATACTTACTTCTCAACAAAACCTTATAAAAAATTGAAAGGATATAGCCTTCTTAGGATTGCTTCTCAAATATTAACAGTGACAAGGCCATCCAAAATATACTCCTTTTTGAATAGAACGTTATCAAAAATTGAAACAATATAGCCTTTTCAACGACACCTTATTGAAAATGAAACAATATAGCCTCAGGAATAGAAGAGTAATCATATATATGTATATATATGTGTGTGTGTTTGTGTGTGTGTAACAGTAAGAAACAAAAGTAAAAATATACTTACTTCTCAAAAAAACCTTATGAAAAATATAAAGGATATAGCCTTCTCAGGATTGCTTCTCGAATATTAACAATGACAAAGCCATATAGAAATATACTCCTTTCTGAATAGAACCTTATCAAAAATTAAAACAATATAGCCTTTTCAATAGAAAATTATTGAAAATGAAACAATATAGCCTTAAGAAGAGAAGAGTAATAATATATATATATATAACAGTGAGAAATGAAAGTAAAAAAACCTTATCAATAATTGAAAGAATATAGCCTTCTCAAGATTTTCTTCTCAAATTTTAATAGTGACAAATCCATCCAGACATATACTCCTCTCTGAAACAAAATCTTGTCAAAAATTGAAACAATATAGCCTCAGGAAGACAAGAGTAATCAACAGTACCTAATGTAACCAAAAATAGAATGTACAACATTAACTATTTTATTTTGTTGCAACCATAACCAGAAAATAGAAGCCATAAATTAAACATCATTGGTTTCAATAGCGAGCCATCAACAGCAAGCCAGATGGAGAAACCCACAAAATTGTATACAAGCTAAGGCTATATTTAATTCTTTCCATGACCCAATATAGTAGGGTGGAAAGTAGGCCTTGTTTTCTTGTTTTTCATTGCATATTTACTATACGTAGTTTATTTGTGCTTGGGTACTCGTGGACATGGTTGTACATGCATGTATACATTTACGTATGCATATATGTAAATCAAAAATAAATCCACCACCTTTTTTGTGGTACCAAAGTGCTCAAAAACTAGGAAGGCTAACAAAAATTTTGACCAAAGTTCACCAAAACCAAATAGTAGCTCGCCACCTTTCTGCTAGCACTAGAAAACTCTAAAACCAATGCATATATATATGTCTATGTATATATGCATGTGCACTCAAAAAATTGTGTTCCCAATAGGGTAGAGTGGATAGTACATCTTGTTTTATTTTGTTTGGGTTTTTGCAAGCACACTTTTGTCTTCATTGTAATATATGTATATGTATATTTATATGTGTATGTGTACATGCATGTGCAATGGAAAATGTGAACTTTTAATAGATGGAGACTGGAATGAATGAAGTCATGATGCAAAACCATAGGAGCACCAACATTACACTCTTTTTTAAAGTGTGCATTGTACCTTTCATTCGTATCTATAGCTACATTTTTAAATACATTTACATATGTGATGCTTTGGTTGTCGTCAATAGATCACTATTGAGGAAAGTATCTATGAATGTGTATGTTTCTAATTTTTTAACTTTTGCACCATGTTTTATATTTACAATCAGAAAATCACTAGATATGAATCTAATGCATACTGTTGATTGTGATGTCTTAGCAATAACTGTTAGTATGAAAGGTTCTATATTGAGCATAGTAAGTAGCATTGGTTTCACTATTGATCATGTTGGTGGTTAA
>VDFB02335891.1:0-10082 GCA_007258455.2 Sequoia sempervirens | reverse complement strand
GTTAACACTTATTAAGGTAAATAACTGTTTGAGTTATCTTTAATATTTGTTAAAATAAACTAATAAATGCCCTCAAATTATGCAAAGGAGAGTTGAGTCTTCAAGTCAAACTGAAGTGGAATTGAGGTGCCTTTGGAGTTCTATTTTTGACTTTGAGTCAATTTGAGATGATTTTGGAGTTTAGTTTGGTCAAACAGTTTGAGAGGGGGAATTTGGAGCTATTTTAGCTCAATTTTGATTAGTTATGGGCCCCCTTTTTATGGCTTTTCAACTTTCCTCATGAGAGAGATATTTGGAGTGTGGTTGATTGCAAGTGCCACCTCTTGGCACTTTGAGACTATTTTTGTATTAAAGGAAGAAAGGCTTATGGTTTTTTTTCCTTAGTTCTTATTTTTCTTGTCTTCTCTTGTATGTTGCAGAGAGACTTAGAAATTTGTAGCTTAGATTTTCATATTTATGATACAACAATTATTTTAGTTCATTTTTATCAATTTTTGTAGAGATTCCTTCAATTTTCAATATAATCAAAGGTTCATCTATTCAGATACTTGTGTCTTGTTTCATGTTGAGTGGTTTGATAAAGGATATTTTGTGTTTTACTTCAAAACTTTTAAATTCTTTCGTCTCATTTTTATTGAAAGCAAGAATACAAAGTATAAACTTCATCATAGGTCATGAATTATGCAAGTTCTCTCATGCTTTTCTATGAAACACTTTTGTGGTGAAATTTATCAGTTTGAGTTGTATAAGCAAATTTCATTGAAAAGTAGTTGTGAATCAAGTTGCAGATTAATTATTTTGGTGCATCACCTCCTAGAATTAACTTTTCATTTCATCAGTTATCTTTCCATCCTTTTTCCAATCGAAAATCCATTAGTTTCTAGGAGATCTAAAGGGGAACCAACCCATAATCTGGAGTTTCATTCTCACAGTAGGTCACCCACAACCTGAGTTTGATCCAATGTTGTACATGATTGTTGAGTTTCACACTTAGCTAAAGGGCGCAATCCTTCATGACAATAGTTTTTGGAACACCCGGTGGGACATGATTGGATTGTTTCAGTCCAAAGTTCACTCATATATTGTTGATACTAGGTGTGTATATCAGTAAGATCTACCTTTGGAGGCAAAATCTACACACATCTGGCAACTCTGAGCTCAAATATATTGGTTTCAAAGTGGAAAAAATGTTGGTATGATTCTTAAGTTTTGATAAAAACCAGTCTTGATATTCTGATTTCTAGGTATTTCAATGAGTTTCCAACTCCTATGAATGTTGAAAAAATGTATCCATTTCATGGAGAAAAGCTTCATCATGCTCCATTTCATGAAGCGGTTGTTAGAGTACCCTCCTTTCAACCTTACCAAGCTAATCATGATGCTGTTTTTACACCTAATTCCTTTGATTTACAAAGAAACCAACATGCATAGTGTGAATACCTCCCACCCACCCTAGTTCAGCCTTGTTGGTAGCCTATACATAAGTCAAATAAGCTTCAAGAAGCCTATTTTCTTCAAAACTAGTAGTATACCCTTCCCAACCAGCTCCAAGAGAGTGAAAAGGAGGAGATTGCAAGCATAAAGAGTATATTGCTTGACTTCACAAAGAGGATAAAAGAAATTAACAAAGAACAAGAGTACAACATACAATAGGAGGAGCTTGTTTACCAAGCCTATCTCCAACAGCATGAACAACAATCTTATGAGGCCTTTTGTTATCAACAAGAGATGGAAGAAAATAAAAAGCATGAAGAAGAAGAGGAACAAATGAATCAACTTCTAGCCCAAGTTCGTACTTGGTTACAAGCTGAAGCTACCCAAAACCAATCAATTAATCCTCAGTTTCAATCTTATCAAGTGCCTGAACCAAGTCATCAAAGTACCGAACAGCCACAACGACCTTCTTAGACCAAGCATCCTGATTTTAAAATGCCAAACTTTGGTAAGGCCATTCCTTGTATGCCAATCCAAGATTAGGAAGAGGAAAAGGCTGTAGAACCTAAATCAATCAAGATTCCAAGTTGGTATAATGGGAAAAAGGAAGAGTTAGTGAAGGAAAAAAGGGAGTCATATGCTGTATACAAGCCTCCATATGATATACAAGATGAGAGATCAAACTTCTTACAAGAAGGTAGGTATGAAAATGAAACTCTATGTCAAGAGGAGTAGGAGGTTGCTGTTGTTTGTACCGTGTCCCTAGCTAAATATGAGCATAATGCATGTGAAGAGGATTTTGGATCAGGCTTGCGACTAGATCCCTTGCATTTTGATTCATTTGTAAAGTTTTCTTATGCTTTTTATAAGATGAATGAAAGCAGAGTACAAAGGTTACAAGGTAAAGATCTTCAGTTGCAAGGACAGGATGCCCAAGTTTCATTTGAGAAGGCACCACATGAGGAGGAATAATTGGTTTCTTTGTTTGATCAACTACCTAGTTTTGTTGAGCAAGATGAAGAGAGCATACATATACCCAACTTACCAGCTGATTTGGGACAGCCAGAAGATATTGCAAAACATGATGTACTGTTGGTTCATGAAGGCGAGGATGAGATTGAAGCTTCAATCTATATGAAAGAGAAAAAGGACAACTTTATTTTGGAGGTTAATGAAAATACTTTGCATGAAGTAATTTACTAAATTGAACAAACAGTCAGATCCTAACTTGTGCTTCAAAAGGGTGATTTTAAATCTAAGGTGAGTCCTCTTATGCAAACAAGTAAAGAAAATTTTGAAGATGACTCTTTTTGGGATGAATTAGAGATTTTTTGTTCAAATTTTGATGTCAAACTAGCATCTCAAGAGGAAAAAAATCATGACTAGATCAGTGAGAGCAACCTTGATTTGAATAATCAAGAGGTTGAGACACATGCAAATTTTGTGCAAGTGGAACATGAGCAAAATTAAGTCATTGCTTTCCAAGCTGAGATTGAAACAATAGATAACCAACGAGAAATCAGCAATAAGAATTCAGTTTTCATCCTTTCAAGAGGATGCCCAATCAAAGATTTAGCTCAGATGGATTCAAACAAAGTATCACAACTCACCCTTGCACCTAAGGCACCCAAGCATGAGGTTGTAAATTAGGAGCAACAAAACCGACTTATTTATATACCTCAAAACAATAGTATGTTTGATCAAATTCAAAAGGTGAGTGAGTTTAGTTATGTTCTTCAAGAAGCATTCCAACAGTTTATGGGGTATCTTCTTGATTCTCACCTCTTATCAACAATTCATAAACATGTGATACATCCTTTGCTGGTTAGAAGGGGAAGTTATTTCCCAATACCAATTAATGGTTTTGTTTGATAGTAACCATTGTTGTTTAGGGTAGGGTAGAGTAGAGTTTTCAGTTAATAAGTGCTAATTGCACATCTATTTCCGTTCAATTTTTGTTTTCCAAGAAGTGTTGTTGCACAGTTTGCTGGCC
Organism: Sequoia sempervirens; assembly: GCA_007258455.2. Lineage (NCBI taxonomy): Eukaryota > Viridiplantae > Streptophyta > Pinopsida > Cupressales > Cupressaceae > Sequoia > Sequoia sempervirens. The sequence goes on along the minus strand of VDFB02335891.1, from coordinate 6,655 downwards.
CTGTTCGGTGCCATTATAGTTTTCTTTCAGTTTTGTTTTGCTGTTGTTCATTTCTAACAACTGAGTTACAAAGAGTTTTTTGAGTTGTAAAGGACAAGAATTGACTGCTATACCCAATGGACAAGTTTATGCTACTAGTCTAAAATGCTTAACAAGCAAGCATATAGCAGAGGTCATAAAAATGTTACATAATTGTGCTTTTCAACTCAATCAGGTTAAGCTGGGACAACGTTGGTGTTTTACTTTGAAGAAAGAGAAAGGTACACAAAAATTTTCTGTTAATATTTTCAGAATCATACAAACTAGTGCCATGAAATGCAGTGATGTTCAGTTTATGTTATGCAATTGATTTACAAGAAAGAGAGATTTTACACAAGTCATTGCATGAAATAACTGTTTATATTCAAAAGAGAAGTGTTTATATGATCCCACACAAGCCGTGGGAGTAACTGTATGTGATAGAATGCACAATAACAAGTACATTGGAAGTAAGGGAAAGCATATAAAGGAATGGTGGGACTTGTCATTGCCTGAGTGAATGACAAATCCCATTATCCACATCAGCATCTCCAGCTGTCCTAGTGATAGCTCCAAGAAAGGACCTGTAGGAGGAAGAAAACATGATGTTAGAGCTCAGGGTATCATCTCTACTTCTATATGCAATAATTCAAAATGTACTTGTTATTCTACCTCTGATCAACAAGATGAAGGAGATGAACAAACATCAGATGCAGATATCAAATCAAGATGAAGCAAGAAAGACAGTTAGATCATGCAATCAAGGAGAGGCTATCAACCCATTTGTTTTACTTAACTTGTTTGCTCACTGTGCAGATGCAAGTACATAAAGACCATTCATCAATGGTGTTTGTTACAACAATCGTAGATGTAAGATAGTGTGAATATAGTGCATAGTAGAGGAAATGACTTTTATGATCAATCATGCATAGATTTATAAGTGAACATGCTTGTAGTTTAGCATAGATAATGAAGAACAATCATAGTGACCTTTGAAGGAGCAACTTACAGAGAAATCAAAATATTAGATAGTCATACAAACCCGAAGGGAAATAGAATGTCTGAGGGGCAGTCCATAGTCAAGACCACAGTCCCAACAATGAACATCCACAAAAAATAGGATTCATAAGGTGGCACCAAGGAAAACAGATCTCTCCAACAGTTGGCGTGATTTATTACATACTTGAATTAGTCAATATCAAATATGCAATACATAACTCATATTGACTTAGTCTAGGATGAGTCGATTTACCTCATTAAATGGTTTGACCAATTCATCGACTTGCTGTTCATAATCTTGTACGTATTTATTAGTTGATATTTACCCAATGACGTTGCATTTAGAAGTTTACTAAGTCAAAGATAATTCCATACAAGGCGTTGACCAAGTCTTATTCTTATATCAACTTCATGACTGCGAATTGATTTGCAAATTACTCACCTTTAATGCATAGACAACATGAGTAATATCCGGTCTTTAAAATACAATCACAAGTATAATACACTCAGCCTTAAAGCTTTGCCTAAGTTAATTGATCTTCAAGCATACACAAATCATCCATTATTTTATGTGTAGACCATTATCATACGCTTTTATATGATCCTCCACTTTAAATATTTGCATTTATGTTTTAAGCGCTGGTATAGGTTTATGCGCAACGGGTATGGAGTAAAGTCTTTGTCATTTGCAAAGCCATACACCCATTAGGGTCACGCCATATATGTATCTTAAATAACCTCCATACATATATTTACTACAAATATATATATGCTTATTTCAACCTTAAGTTGATATTTAAGCTACTATATACTTATATATATACTCATTTATTAAGCAAACACCCAAGTATATATAAACAATCATTATGTATATATATATATTTACAATACATTTTATATATAGATACACACACACACATATTCACACACCTCTATATAAGCATAAATGCTTATGGGTGTGTCTGTGTATATATATATTATATTATATTATATAGCAACATGATAGTCAAGTGGTCAATTCAATATCCAAATGATTATGATCACGTGATTATATTCACAATAACATCATATTAATCACTTATATACATATATGTATATCTATACATATGTCATCATACTCATATGGACATCCCATTATATCCAACGCACGTGTATGTCGACATATGCATATATCCCAAATATTCATTCAACCATACTATCAAGCATAGTAACATAAGGAAGGAACTCACAAGCTCAAACAAATAAACATCACCCAAGCATGCATTCATCAGTAATCAAGGCCCTTACTAATGCAAACACATCATTCCAAGGATGACTTACCATTTCCCCAATACTATGCTTAGACTCAACCTTTCTATTGCGAGTGTGTGAAAGCTCAAATAGGTTACGTTATTGGTTACTCGACCAAGATCTTCTCCTGAGTGATACTTCCCCTCCACCTGGAGGAATGAACCTGTCCCTGCAACCAGATCAACACGTTTGCAATGGTAGTTAGACGTTCATAATAAATCCATATGCATCATAACTTTAGCATATTCATATAGCAATAAATGTAAACATATTTACTCCTTCAAAGCCATATTAAGCATTTATCAATACTTTCACATAATACCTATTTCAGTATTCCACTCTTTAGCAAGCATATCAAACTCTTGATTGCATTTACTAACCTATTTACCCATGAAGGTAAAAGGTAAAAGTAAATCAGTAATAACAAGACGAGATGTGACAGACAACTAGATAGACAAAGATAGATAAAAATATGTAAAGTAAAAGACATGTGATAGAAAGAAACCCACAAAGGAGGAGAAACCCCATCACAAATATAAAGATACATAATAGAAACAAACCTCGCAAGGAGGAGAACCCCTATTACAAATAAAGTAGATGAGATCAAATAGACAAGACAAGAAGACAAGATAGGATTACCAATAGCTTGTGGATACCCTCTTGGCTTGATAGACATGATAAGCTTGCATGCAAGAGAGCCTTGACTATTGCTCAAGAGAAAAATGGTAGAGCTTCACTATGAAAGCAAGATAGAGCATGATGGAATGAAGAAGGTAGAGTAGAATGAGAGAGAGCAAGATATAATGAGATTGCGTAAGAATGAATGAGAATGAGAGGGAAAAATAAAGTTTTGTGAGGCTGTATGGCCGGGAGGATCCGTTACATCCGTGTTTTTTCCATAATGACATGTTCCATAGGAAAATGATGCAAAATATTCTCATTTGAATCTTTGAAAGTTCGAGAATGCTAGTTTGTTGCTCAAGTGTCCTACTCAAAACTTTTCACAAGCAAGGTATTTAGGCAGTTAGTGCTTCATCATTGTTGCCTATGAAGTTGGAATCATGAAATTTTGACTTATAGGTTTTTGTGGTAAATGTGGTAGGCTAGATGCGTAAGTTTGAAATTGCAACGAGGTGCAATTTTATGGCACTACACTACTAAACCAATACAAAGCAATGAATGAATGAGAAGAGGATATCGATGCTGAACTCACTCCTTGTACCTCTGAACCCCAATGGTGGTTTCCACACCACCTTACTGCGTGAAATCAACAAGGTTCACTCCCACCATGCTAGGAAATGCCAGAAGGATCAAACACACTCATACAAGACACATTGGAAAAGGATATACAATCACGCCAATCATGAAGTAAACATTTATCAAGCATATCACAGAAGGATAGTAGAGAAAATCAAGCATCAAACAGTGATCCACATCACAAATCCATTGGCATGAACACCATGGAATACATAAGCACTCGCATTGGGGCACATCTACCAATGGAGGAAATCATCCATAATCTCATAGCAAAAGGACTAAGTCCTAGAGTTAACACATTTGTCGAATTCCAGGGTAAAAGCAAAAAGTTGTGTCACAATCCTAGAGTTAACACATTTGTCAAATTCTAGGGTAAAAGCACAAAGTTGTGTCACAATTTTGGCCAACTAAACGGTTTCTATCAAACCTTTTTCAGGCAAAAAGTATTCGACCGAAATGGTTTTGATCAAAACCAGGTGGTGGTGACATGGCACTGATGTGGTGGCAAGTTTTTGATCAAAAAGATTTTAGTCGAAACCTTTTTGACTGAATATGTTTTGAACGAACTATACAAATATATAAAAAAGGGGCCCACATATTTTTTGTGGACCTAGGTGTTCAGGTGAATCACTTGTGGTTGAGAGATTTTTGATCGAGCATTTGTTCCATACAGGTTCCCTTTAATTCTAGTCCTTCACATATTTGCTGGTTTGTAAATATAGTTACACACCTAGATACAGTTTGCAAAACACTAAAATCCAAACCAAATTTTAAGGTTTTTGAAAATTAAAATCATTTAAAAATTCCTTATAAATTCTTTGTTCGAAGGGGAAACAAAACCCACATTTTAGTTTTGAAAAACTTGAGTGTCATTTTGCAAAATAGTAGTTGTTGTAACCTATATATGCTCTGCTAACTTTTTATTTATGTAACCCTAAATTGCAAATGTATTTTTGATTGCCTCTCTATAATTTGTTTCCCAAACTTTGTTTTCAGATTGTGTGTATTGATCTTGATTCTCTGCAACATATTAAATCTCCTGTGTATATGGTTCCTTGTGTAGCCTTAATCCTTCTAGGATCAAAATAGTACTCTTGCAAATTGTCTAGTATATCTTCATGGCATGATAGCCAAGCTGGGTTCTTCGTAATTTTCTAATTACTTTTAACCGTCATTCATGTTTGCATACACTGGCTAGACAGTCATATTTACTATGCAAAAATATGCACAAAGTATAATGGGATATCCTCATTAGGTTTTACCTTTTAAGGTTTATAGACAAGAAATGGTTTATGGAGCACCAACCACTTAGCACACCCAAATATTAACGATCATTTCAAAACCCACTGAGTTATTGAGCATCAATATTACTGTCTCGGTACTTTGAGTCATAAAATGGTGGACTTTTATTGATTGTCCAATAGTAATATTTTGAGCATAATAAATGCCATTAATTCAATTCATATACCAAAGCATAATCACATGTTAAAGACAAGTTTGTTATGTAAATTGCAAAGAGACATAAAGTGGCATATACAACAACAAAATAATAGTACTAGAATAGCAAGAGTGTATATAAATATAATTTTTCCATGGATATACAATAACTCTCAAAAACATAAGAGAAAATAATGTAGAGCATATATATTCGTTGTAGAAGATGCACCAAACTAAAATGCTATCTTGAATTTTTGAGTGTACATGTATCATACAAGATTCACACATGAAGATGAAACAAGAGAATACTCCAAAATATATAATCCTAGAGTTCTCCAAAAAGAAGAAGAAATTGACCAACTACTTATGACCTGTAATGAAATTTTATGTGGGAAATGCATGTCATATGAAATGAGAAATGACACCTCATATAGGGGAGTTACACAAGTAAAAGAATAATCTTAAAATAAATTAATCTTATGATAAGTATCTATAATTCCACTAGACATGTCATATTAACTTATGGAACCATGACAGTTAAGAGCAAATACATGTGGAAGAATTTTGAGAGCAAAACAAAAATAATGAAAAATAATTCTAATGTGCATATACTCATAACCCCACATTTGAATAACAAAATTGTCCACTAATTTAGGACAAAAATAACATCCTTGGACAAAAAAATTAAACATTATTTCCAACACCGATTTGTATCAATCATAAAAGAAAATTTGTAATAAGAGATGTATAAACATGGACATCCTAAATAAATGGATTCCCCACTTTGTTTTATCCTATCACTTTCCAAGAGGATAGGAACATGGTACCTTTCCATCAAGGAGGGGTGAAAAGTCATTAAAGGGAGTACACGTGATGCACTATGCATCTTCTATTTTAAAAAGGGGGATGAAAAATCACACATCTCTTCACTTCTTAAGAGTTTGAAAATCAATATTTTGTATATATTTAACAGGTTAAGTGGTGGTTATAAAACAACGGATAATGAATGCTACATGCTTGGATTTAGAGAAGTATACAACTCTTATAAGTCAAAGACCAAAGCCTATTGAATACTCACAAGAGCATATGTCTGTTGGCATGAGAATTAATATGTATATTACAACTCAAAGTTTTGAAATATTGTATCATATGTTAGGGTTTGAATGACTATTATAAAATATATTAACCACAAATTTTAGTACAAAGCTTTTTTTTAACCATCATATTGTAGTAAAGTTGGGGTTGAAAGGAAAATTATGAATATCCATGACTTTGTTCACAAACCTACACTAACATGGTTGAAGCTAATATGTTCATGGTGAGTGGGGGTATACCCATATGGGGCTATCCTATCTCTATGATCTCTACTATAATCCATAACAATAACATGTTTATAAACAAAGACCATTTAATATTTTTTTAAAAGAAATCATATCAAAGTATTAGGACTCTACACGCTTGAACAAGAGAAAAAATTGGTAATGGATATGATTGGAGATTCCCATTCATCAAAATTTGTTGTAGTGTTCCAATCTTGGCCTTTCTCTACTAAGCAAATTGGTCTCAAAACCTCTCTCACAATTAATACTCCAACAATTGTTAAAAAAACCTCAAGCTCTCTTTTCCAATGAGACATACTTTACCTCTTTCCTTC
>VDFB02335890.1:0-27345 GCA_007258455.2 Sequoia sempervirens | reverse complement strand
ATTTCCTGTTCCGTAGCTACAACATAATACCCTTCTACGAAGTAGATTGGTATACTGATTTTAGGAACCTGGTATTTCCCCCACCAATGACGGTTGTGCCGAATGATGCTACTAGTGCTATCGAAGAACCTATGGATGAAGAAGAGGTCGACGCTATTGTTAATGTGTCAATTTTTTCCTCCCATTCCTTTGGATGAAAACCCCCTTTCTCCTCTCAACAAATATGTCCCTGTTAACTCAATTTCTTGCTGCTACTCAAAATACCTTCCTTATAGTTGTATATAATCTTGAAAAAATTCTATCATATATATAATAGCTCAAATACTTATAAATTTTTGGATTATGGCTTCCCAACCACTTTTGTGATGTAAAGAATATATATAAATAGATATATATCTTTTTAAAGAAAATCTATGTTCTTTTCTTCATTCTGTATTTCAATTTTATGGGCTCTCAACTTTCATTCTATTATTTCTCTGCACATGGGTGTGTTCTGTGTAAAACAGTCCTGGTATTCCACCCTCTGTAATAATGAGCTAATTTTGGAGAAGCACAAACTAATTAAAAAAAAACCAGCCAAAGAAACGGAAATAAAATAAAAGCATGATTCACATATGTACAAAAATAGAGCTCAATGCCTAATGGAAAATCTTAAGATGAATCCCATTGACCAGGATTCCTATTCCATATTTTCTAGCTCAAAAGAGTTATGTTCTTTGCACCGAATTATTTTAAAAGGGCCCTCCCATAGGCTATCAAATTTACCATGCTGAACTGGCTTAGCATCCCTTTTATCATACTTTAGCACTAAGTCTCCACATTTTAGACCTTAGTTGTAAGCCTTCTTATCAAACCATCGATTAAACACTTATTGATGATTTGTCATGGCTATTAGGGAATTCTCCTTTTTTTCTATACTTTCAATAGTTCGGCAAGCCAAATCTCCATGGTGTCATTTTGTTCTATCTCGAGAGATTTTAACAATTGCAATGATGGAATCTCCATGGATATAGGTAATAGTGCCTCTTTCCCATATACCAACTCATAAGGCGAAGTCTTAAGGACTTGCTTAGGAGTTATGCGGTTTGCCCAGAGCACTGCTCAAATGTTTTTATGCCATTCCCTCTAGTGTTCTGAACCAATCTTTTTAAGGAGTTGGACTAGGCTCTTGTTCATTGACTCTGCTAGACCATTTCCTTGTGGGTAATAGTTTGATGATGTCTTGAGGAATATGCCATTCCTTAATGCAAAGTGACATACCTTTGCACCTAAAAGAGCTCTAGCATTATTTGAAATGATAGTTTTTGGAGGACCGAACCTTGTCACTAGTTCCTCAAGGAAATCTACAATCTCTGTTTCTGTTGCACTTTTAAGTGGAACCACCTCCGTCCATCTTATGAAATAATTTGTGGCAGTCATAATCCACTTGTGTCCGACACTAGAAATCGGGTTGATAATTCCGATGAAGTCGAGGCCCCATTGTGCAAATGGTTCATCTGCCACTATGGCTTTGAAGGGCATTGCAGAATTCTTCCTTCTGTCAGTAAAGAACTGAAATTTTTTGCTAGACTTCACCAAAGAGTGGGAGTCATTAAAAAGTGTAGGCCAATAATAGCCAACATGCATGATTTTAATGGCAGTGGTCTTAGCAGAGAAATGTCCGCCCACAGTGCTATTGTGGAACACGTAGAGGATCCTCCTTGCTTGCTTCGAAGTGACACATCGCAAGAGAACACCATTGAAATTTCTTTTGAAAAGGACTCCCTCTATTAGTTTATATTTGCAATTTTGCAGCCGGTAATATCTCCTTCTTTGGGATGAGAGACCTGGCGGATACTTTCTGGTTTGCATGAACCTCATTCTATTAGTCAGCCAACCACCTTTCGATTCTGGTTCATTCCTCAAGATGAGCTCTGATTGCTCCTTTGTGGTAGGTACCTGCTCATTTTGTGCCATGTACTCACACAATCCTCTTCCTTTAATAGTTTTAATAGGCTTGAGTTCAATGTCATATTCAAGGATCTTGGTGATCCAATTAGCCCTTTTTTTTGTGATCTTCCCTTCCATGATATATTCACGCACATTGGAATGTGTGACATACACCAACACCTTATTGCAAGAAATTAGATGGCAGAACTTTTTAAGTCCCTTTACTATTGCAAAGGTCTGCCTTCCGACGAAGTTATAATTTGCCTCATATTCCTTTAGGGTCTAAGAGTAGAACGCTACTGGATGTTCCCCATTTTCTTCGTCATCCTTTTGTGTTAGGATAGTAGCAATACTAGACTTGTTACTAAAATCATACATTATAAAATCCTTGGATTGATCTAGATTAATCAGCACCAGAGCTATAGAAATAGCCTCCTTGACCTTTTCAAAAGCTTCCCGAGCTTTGGTCATCCATTTGCATGTCTGGTCTTTCTTCAGCATCAGGGTGATCGACCTAATTATTCCCACAAAATCATAAATAAACTTGCTGAAAAAATTCACTTTTCCCATAAAAGACTGAACACCTTTCTTATTTACTAGAAGGGGAAGTTCCTTAATAGCCTTCACTCATTCGGGGTCAATTGAAACACCTTCTTTAGACACCATGTGTCCTAATAGCTTGCCTTGTGGTACTCCGAAAATGCATTTCTTCAGGTTTAGGGAAACTTTGAACTCTTGGAATTTTTGAAAAACTAATTCTAAGTGATCAAAATGACCTTCCTTAGATTTAGAGAACACAGTAAGATCATCCAAATAAATCAGAATAAACTTATTGATTAGTTCATTGAATGCGATGTCCATCGCCCACTAGAATGTCGCTCCTACATTGGATAAACCAAAAGGTATTTAGCATATGCAAATTTTCACCACTTTGTGGTGAACGTAGTCTTGTGTTGATATTCTTCTTTAACTCAGATCTGATTCTTGCTAGAGAAACCGTCCAGCAGAGAAAACATTTCCGATCTTGTGACCATTTGTAGGATTGACTCCATAGAAGGCAGAGGATAGTGGTCTTTTAGAGATGCTCTGTTCAGGTCATGGAAGTCCACACACAAGTGGATATCTCCATTCTTCTTTTAGACTGGGACTAGATTCGATACCCAAGTATTATGTTTGATTGGGAAGACAATGCGTGACTCAATGAGCTTAGTTAGTTCCTGTGCCATTATCGCTTCAATTTTAGGGTTGACTAGCCTCTGTTTCTATCTGATTGGTTTTGCACCTTCTGTTAGCTCAATAGTGTGCTAAATGATGTCAGGATCATGTCCTTCTAGATCATCATAGGACCATCAGAGACCCGAAGGTCCACATAATCACTTTTTCTTGCTATGAACTTTCATTTATCATTTTGGGCATCATCACAATCAAAAAAGTTTTTGAGAGTAACCAATCCTTTCAAAAGTTTATTAGATTTGAGCTGCATAATTTTTCCTTCATAAGCTTCAACAATCTTTGGTTGAAGCTGATCGACAAATTCCCCTGAGTGCTAGATAAATGAGGTGATGTGTTCATCACTTTCAAAAACTTTCCAACTCTAATCATTGTTGGGGATCACTGGTCAGACTAGTACTCGTGCTAAATGTTCATTATGAAGAAGGTCAGAGATAGGATCAAACTAAGCACCAATCACGGCCATGCAATCTGCGTTGCTATTCTGTGCTCTGGGAATAGTCTTGATGTTCAAAGCTTCAAAACCATCAATCAGGTCCCAGACTCAATGCCGATAGGATCTCATGCGGACATTCTTTGCTGTAGAAACTCCTCGAACCTAGTTAACTACTAGTTTAGAATCTTTGAACACAATTAATTACTTAATGCCCATTCATTCTACAAGGCTTAAACCTTGAACCAATCCCTCATATTCAGCCTCATTGTTTGAACAGGTGAAATGAAAGCAAAAAGACCTCAATAATTTTTCATTTTGTGGGGATATTAGATATATCCCTACTCCAACACCCACTTTTCTTCTTGCTCCATCAAAGTACAGTGTCCATAGCTTATTTGCTTGGCTACCTTCAGATTCTTTGGTGACCTTCAGAAGCACTTGGTCTTCATCATAAATTACATATGTCCCCAATCCTGTAGCATGATAATTGCTGAAAGGATCATTATCTATGTGTTCACTCAACATAGCATCTTCTTTATCATTCTGATCTTCGCTTACCTTCTCTTCCTATAACAATTCAACGCAATACTTTTCTTGCTTGGTGATATAGGTATGTGCGACTTCAAAATTGATGAAGAGTTCATCCGCTACATGTTCAGAATGTAAAGCCTCTAATTCTATCTTCATTTTTGTGCTGTGTTTGGTCCTAATAATTAGATGTGACCAATCCAAGGACAAGTATCCACCCACCTTTGAAGTAAATTCTCAGGATAGATAGAGACCAAACATAGGAGGAACATCTATGATCACCGTGTCATGCGTGACCGTGATACTAGGCAAAGCAGATAGAGTTAAAGGAAGTGCTTTGATGACACCTATGGTCTTAACTTTATTCCCATTAAGCTACATTACCCCTCTTTTCATAGGTTCGTAGCTAAGTCCCAAAGCTTCGGCTATCTATTTAGGCATAACCATTGTACTAGCACCAGAATCAATCATAGCATTGTGCAATAACTTCTTTCCTATAATGAGAGTCAAGAAGAAGGGATGAGGTTTCAACTTATTCATGTCCTCGGTAGGGGAGTCGTTTGTATTGTTTGTGAGGACTTTAGCTGGCGTTATTTGATAAATAACCTCTGCACTAGCAAATAGCTCTGTTGGTGCTGGGTTGACCTCTTCTTGAAGCACCTTTTGTAATAGCGTATTTTGTTCTGGGATAGCTAGAATGTCCCATAGAGACACATTAGTGGATGATTTCTTCAATTGCTCTACCACATTAAAAGGTGACAAACTCAGAGGTTTTTGCTCCTTGGTTCTTGCTATAATAATTTCCTTCTGTGGTCAAGAAGGTGAAGGGACGGTTGAAGTACTCAGAATCTGATCAGAAACACCTTTGAGTTGTGGGCTATCTGGATGTGAAATAACTGACTCATTGGTGAATCTCCTCTTTGAACGTGTACTATAATTAGACTGCACTTGCGGTGTTTTGAATATGAATGCGTCATTAATAAACACCATTTCTTCCTCCTCCATCCAGGAGAAGAGCGCATGATTAGGAGCAATATCAGATTATTTTTGTAAAGACATCCCTTGCATTTGCGCGGTAAGGACCACACTCTCCATTTGTGGTGAGGCATATACATAACCTCCATGTTCCATTTCTGTGCCTTGGCTGTGTTGCTTCACCACCTTTTGTTGTAAGTTGCCACACGAACAGTTCTGGGACATATGCGCATCGCTGCAGGGAAAGCACCATGGATTGATATCATCAATAAGGTTGTTCTGCCATGTGGTTAATTCTTTACTAGAGCTTGGTGACGTGCTCGTCAGCGAAGTAGGAACCGACACCATTTGGTTTGTAGTTAGGGCTAGTGGATTAGCGCGAGGTGCACCTTGGTATTGATTTTGCTGATAAGAAGACTACCCGCCGTGATAGTTTTGATATGCAGGATTTAGAGGCATTGCTTGGTTTTGCTTAAGAGTGGTTATATCATTTTCCATGGTTCGCAACATCTCTTTGAGCTCACTCATTTGATCCTTGGAAGAACCTAATGTAGAAGCCACATTTTGTGGGCTTGCTACATATGTGTACATCAACTGGGTAGTTGTGGGTGCACTAGTTGATGCAACCTTTTACGCGGAGATCAATATTTCAGGAATGAAAATTAAATTAGGTGTCATTGTTTAGTACCAATCCAATGCCTTTCCTTTAAAAGATGCGGCAAGAAGCCTTAGGGCTACGTTCTGTGCTATAATCTTGTGTACCAGACATACATTTGCCACATCCTGCAAATGTTCTGCTGGTGTTCTTGAGGTATCTTCGGTAAACTTTGGTATAGCTTTCATGGCTGAAACCAAGATAGCACCCCAGACAGTGACACTACTAGGGCTACGAGGGGACTTCCAGCGTCCCATGCCACATAATTTCTGTTGGCGACTGGAAACATGGTTAGAGGAAAGGGCGGCGGGAATGGAATGGTTACCAGCTGATTTGTGACTTGGACTATCGCTAGGGGAGGTACTAGCATCTTGGGGTTGCTTGTTGTTTGGGATCTAGTTATAGGCTAATGGTTCATACACCCTTCTAAAACATAATTTCTTTTAAGCTCAGTCCCACCAGGCGTGCCAAAAAAAGAACAAACTATTGATGCCAAAAATTGATGAGGTAACAGGGCCTTATGGGAAACTCAGTTTAAGGGGGACCTTTTGCACTAAACTGAGTAACCTCTAGATTTTTAGAGAAGCTGGCTTCTTCTATAATGGGGTTTGGAATAAGAAAAGGAAGTAGAAATAATAAAATAAAGTCTTATCTAAGGCGATGTACCAAGATTTAATGATGGGCACGATAAATCATAGATTTAAGGGCTTGAAAGGTGTTGTAGTATTCCTAAACATTAGAGACTTAAGATTATAGCATAGAAAATTCATTTATTGACATAAAATAGCATTACATACATTCCTACTGCCAAGAAGAGTCCTTAGACATGATCTAGGTAAGCAAACTTGCATCCAACATATATAGAAGTTCTCAAATGAAGTGTCAAGACAATTAAAAGCACAGTTCACAGTTTGATCAAATAGCATAGAAAAAAGAAAGGCCAAACAATTGGCACAGTTTGAGAGTTTTTGCAATTACACAAAAAAGTAATAAAGGCCTAATGTATTTTACTAAAACCAACATTTTCCTTCCAAATTCTGGACCTTATTCTCATCACAGAGAAAAGTATAAATAGCAGGGAAAAACTCCCACTGCTTCAGAGAGCAGCAACAGAAAAAGATTTTGCAATCTTCGGCAATGATGAAAGAATCAGAATATGCCCAAGGATGTTACAACATAAACAATCTTAAACCGAGTATCGGGTCATCCCAAGCACAGGTGCATCCTCTGCAATGATGGCGGTGGTCCTAGCTAGGCATGATTAGACAAGTGTAATCCCTTTGTGCGAATGATTATGATACGCAACAACCAATAGCATTATTTGGTTCATCTGGTTCATCTCCTGCATATGAGATCCACCAGTTAGGCATGTGGTAGCCTTCCACTGCCTATATGAACCTTTCTCTCCTCGCTGCTGAGGACTTGTGTCAATGCTACACATGTCAAATGGGTGGAGCCTTTAACAATAACAGAGGGAACGATCACCAGTTGGGTGCAAAAGGGACACGTGGCAGCATTTCGCTACCCACAGTTGCTAATTCATCGTTGCGCTGAAAGATGTGTGAATGGTAGAAACGTAGCAAGCATACATTGCAGACATCAACCATGGGGCCCGCCAAAACCTTTTTAGAAATGAGGGCTTTGTGGCAGCCTTTCAGAGCCCAACGAGACAACAACCAAAACATTACCAAAAGAAACCCATAGCTGCAACACGTGGGAGCATAGCGGAGCTTGCTGGGACATGAAAGGAATGCCGAGACTCGAAGATGCGAAGAGTAGAAATGTGGAGCTGCAGAGGTAAACTTAGACAAAAGGCGAGTAGACCTTGCGATGCATGAATCGACGCATGGAAAAATAAACCCAAATGGAGCTGATTAAATATTTGTTAATAGATACCGTGCACCCACGAATGAAGAAACAAATAAGATGAAGGTGAATATTGAAAATTTGTAAGAAAGACTAGATAACATACAAGGAGATATATCTAACATCATAGCACATTGGCTAATATAAACACTAATATCCATATCAATCAATAACATAATATTTTTTTTCAAAAATTAAGGTGGATCATCCAAGTCAAATAATCTAGGTCAAAATGCTAACACTCATATGGGATATGAGAACCTATTACCAATGAAGAGCATGGAAGAGGAGGAACCATAAGAAGTAGTAGTAATAGTAGAAGAAAAAAAAGTTGGAGATAAAGAAGAAAAGGTAGAAGTAGTAGCAAAACAAGAAGCAAAATGAAAACAAGAATAAGGAGAGGAAAAAGGAGTAAGAGAGAGAGAAGAAGTAGATGCAAAATAAGACTATTCAAATAAATAATATCTTTCCATGCATTATCCATACTTAAAGAAGTTTAAAAAAAATTACCTCCTAAAGGATATACTAGTCAGGCCATTCAATCAATGTTAGGGCACCTTCTACCATCCTTCACCTTTTCCTCAAAGGAATGCCAATAAATTATAGAAATATAAAACATTCATCACCAAGATGTACCCTCTAGTATTAATGAGAATAAGTTAAAAGAAAAAAGAAATAATGAAGATGCAAGTGGACCAATACAAAATCTTAACATAGATAGTAGTACCTAAGATAGAAGTAGAAGAAGACTCACCTTAGAGCTTAATTTAATTTTCTAGACATAATTAAATAAGTTGAAGGCTTAGAGGAAAATCACAAAGTAGCTCAAGTAATGGAATTATTTACTAGACAAAGATACCACATGGGAAGATGAATGTTTTATACAAAAGCTCAACAATTTATTAACACTAAGGATAACACTTTTGTAAAGAGGGGGACATGATACATCCCTAAACCTATAATGTGTATTGGATTATGAGTATCCATTTTGTCACTACCTTAACTCTTAAACAAGTTATATAATAATATATAGGTAGTTAGGTCATCCTAGTGGTTATAGTTAAGTATCTATGTTGGTTTAGATGACAACCAAAGACATAACTAGGTATACATGGCAGCTAACTTGGTCATTTATTATGATCATATTTACTTTTATTATTAAATACTATTGGAGGTGTCCCCCTTGAAGTAGATTATGAGGTTTCCCCTTAAAATGGCATATTAATATCAATTATTTGCAACATATTTATATTATTATTTTTTTACAATGAAAATCCAAATTTTTTACTCATTATACACATCCAATTTTTGTGAGTTGTTTCATTATATTTTACAACGGAAATCCAAAAAATTTACTCATCCTAGAAATATTTGTAATCTTACTCTATGATTCCACATGTACACACATCATTTATAAATAATGTATGAACATACAAAATATACACATAAGACTTCTAAAGCTTTCAAATGATATTTCTAATTCCAATACCCATAGTTCTATCAATTACTGTTGGAAGCACAAAAGTATAATAGCATATAATTTTCAAAGTTTTCTTGTCTTTCTACTTCTCATTTTCTCATGCCAAGCTTAATGGAGAAATAATTTTGAAAATATTATTTCCAAATTACATGTACTTTCTTCCTCATTCTATAATCCTTTAGATTCTCATACTTATAGAACTATAGATCTCCCTCACAAGTTGTGCACTCACAACCCTTAATCCTATAAATTGTTGCAAAAAGTGTGAATCCCAAAAAGCTTTAAATATGCACATGTGTGAACATACCTTTTGCAAAGCTACCTTCTTGCTTTATTTTCAAAGATGTTCATGCTTTTCTATAATTATAAAATGCCTCATCAACTCCAATAGATCTCATTCCTTTAGTCAATATATCATATTGCCCAATAAATTCCCTTATGGAAGATTCATGCTTGTACATAAATGAATTAATCCATTTGAAGAAAAGCACACAATATTTGTATGCAATAAGTTTTATGGATGTAATTTTCTTTTCTCATTCATCATTCTTCACTTGTAAGTAACCCTAGCCTTTCATTTCCTTCCATTTTCTACATGTTTCCTTATGAATTTGAAATGAACATGCTTAATATATCTATATTTAAGGTTTGAAGGATTTGTCTAATCACTATTGTTACACCCCAATTCTTGGTTACTAGGTTAATTTTACCTTCATGGGTAGAAATGACCTTTGTGATGCACTAAGTTCGATGCAGGAAGGAATTGAGCCCTCAGGTAAGAGAGGGGGAGTTTCACTCACGAGAGGAGCTTGGTCTAGTAACCCTTAATGATCCTAATTGAGCATACACACACTCACCTTAGTTGGTCAAGTCGAGTCGAGTTAGTTCATGAAGCGGGTAAGTAATCCTTGGTCACAGTCTTGGGACAATTGGAATAATTGCCTAATTGTCTTTGATTATTATGGTTGTTTCTTTTTGTTCATGACTAGATCTTTGTTTTGATTTTATGATCTTCATTGTGAAATCATGCTTATACATTTATCGATACGTGTGTACATCAAATGTATATCAAGTGTAACAAAAGAGGTCATACATACATACATACATACATACATACATACATACATACATACATACACACACACACACACACACACACACACACACACACACACAGATATATATTTATATATCGACATACATGTAGAAGTATTTGGTGATGTTTTAAAATAAGCCTGGGCACCTAAATAGCTCGAACCATATAATGAAAAATAGATGTTTGAAACCAAACTATATGTAGCATGTAAGAGCACAAAGTATATATATATATATATATATATATATATATATATATATATATATATTTATATATCGACATACATGTAGAAGTATTTGGTGATGTTTTAAAATAAGCCTGGGCACCTAAATAGCTCGAACCATATAATGGTAAAATAGATGTTTGAAAACCAAACTATATTTAGCATGTAAGAGCACAAAGTAATGTCTAGCAAATGCAAATAGGAGAATGGGAGAATGCATAATAGCTAGCAATGTAATCATAGTATGCTTATATAATTAAATAATATTTGTCAAAAGAAGCTCCTATCACCGATCCAAAAAAAATAAAAAATAAAAAATAAAAAAATAATAATATGATATAATATATATTAATATTATAAAATATAATAAATAATATTTGTGTGATTTGTATTTTTTTATATAAATTTAATTTATTAAAATTATTAATGTATTATTATAATTATAGTGTTTTTAAATTGTAATGTATATAATTATAATATTGTATATAATTATATAAGTTATAATTTAATAATAAATATATTATATAATATTAATTTTTTTATAATTTATTCTAAATAATTTTATATTAATTTAAATTATAATAGTAGGAATGATCTTTCCACAGTCCATTAAAATTAGATAAAGAGATTTTTGGTTTCAACTATGTCTGTTTGATGCACAAAAGAGACATAGTTGAGTCCAAAAATCTCTTTATCTAATTGAATTATAATATTTGAAAAAAAATTAACTATAATAATTTAAAATTTAATAATAGTATGATATAATATTATATAATATAATAATTAACTATTATTAATTAAAATTAAAATATTATAATATTTAATAAATTATTTTTAAATTAGTAAATATTATAAGGTTATTATTTAATGTTAATGTAATATTATATTAATATTGTTTGGATTATGATTAAGTTAAGGATTAGGGTTAATTGAAGTGAGGGGTTATGATAAGGGTTATGATTAACATTAGTTTTAGAATTAGATTTATGGTTTTGGATAGAGATATAATTAAGCTTAGGGTTTCGATTATGGTTGGATATACAAATAAGATTCAAGTTAGTATACATATATTAAAGTTGAGTTTTCTAATAGCCTTAGAGTTGTGCTTGGAGATAGAATTTTAATTCTTTTATTTTGTTAAGATTACATTTTGAGATAGAAGTATAGTTTAAATATTACTTAAAATTAGGATTATGGTTATAATTACAATTGGAGTTCGGTTCATGGTTTTGTACTAGGTTTATTATTTGGGTTTGGTATTAGGGTTAAGGTTATTATTGGAGATGCAATTAAAATTGGTGTTAAAATTAGTGTTAAGATAGGATATATTATTATTTATAATTTATGTTATGGTTGGAATAAATAATAGGGTTAGGGTTAGTGTAAGAGTTAGGGTTAGGGTTAGGGTTAGGATTAGGATTAGTGTTATTATTATAGGGTAAACCCACAAAAGTGGTTTACAATTCAAATGAGGAAGGAAATCTCATAAAAAATGACCCCATGCTAAAAAATTTCATTTTGAGGGTTTGAGCGAACTTATTGATTTGAACAAACCAAAATAGGGTTCCCTCTAATGATGGTTCGAGCAAACCATTTTAATGCTTGTACAAACAAAAAAAACATGAAACTCCCTTTTTGGAAGGGGGTTTGGTCAAACCTGGGTTCAAGCAAACCCAAGTTTGCTCGAACCCCTGGGGGTTTGCTCAAACCCCCTATTTTCACGATTCCTGCTCTTTGTGACCTAAAAAATTATTTGTTTTGCACTTCGGAGCTCCGATTGTAGGTGAAAATGTCAGAGACTTCACAGACCCAACTAGAATATGTTGGAAATATGTGCCTTAAAAATTAAAGGCTGAAACCTCCATGAGTGCCAAGTCGGTGTGACAGGTTCCATGTCTGGCCGACTAGCAAGTTTGCTTTATTCAGTTCTGACTAGGTCGTTGTGACCTTGTTATTGTCTTGCCGATTTTTTCACTGAGAAGTCTATCGCTATTACATAGTGTGTTCGTTGTGACCTTATAGCAATTGGGAGACCTATGGCTGAAAGGCCATTCAATCGTGTATCGGCGAGACTCTTGGTGACTATGGGCTTTGGGATAACTGAAGGTTCTCGCTAAGAAGTCTCAACAAAGTGTTAATCTCTTGCCGACAGCATATGTATTAAATTCTTCGGGGTAACTCTAATGATCCGGGAAGATGTCTTAGCGAACAACGGAAGTCTTTCTGATGGGGACTCATCTAGTGTTCTTCGGAGTAACTCAAAGTGGTCAGAGAAACGTCTCAGCGAACATTGAAGGTCTCACCGAAAGAAAAACCTTTTGGAAGTCTTCAGTGTAGCTCTTGGCGAATGATGGTCATCGGTGGAACATGGTGGTTTCGATAAGAAGTCCCAGCGACTTCGATGAGTCTTACCGATGTTGAAGAATCTTCGAGGTAACTCAAAGTTGGTCATCAGAGTAACATATGGAGATCGGTATGAACTCTTGGCAATAGGTGTGAGTCTTGCTGACTTCTCCTTGGTGCTCGGTAGGTATGCGAACTTCGGTATAACCTTTGATGTCTCGCTATGACCTTCTGGCGAAAGCGATAGGTCAGGGTGACTATGTGATGACTCAGTGTATCTCTTGGAGCTTGATATAACATCTTGGCCACTACAGAGGCTCTTAGTGACATCAATATGAAGTATATGTGGCATCGGTGAGACACTGTTAGGGTCTCACCGAGATGCCAGTGCATTACAAATTTTGTTGACCGTATGACTATCATATGTGGAATCACGTGGATGAAATAGAGGAAGTTGAAAGTGAACCGTTAGCAATTGGTTCATTGTGACAGTTCTGTGAGAAAGCTCAACAGTCAGGGAACACCATGGATATAGTTGGAAGCTGCAGATGCTTGGGGGTTGGATAGTAGTTTGATCAACAGTGAAGTGTGAAGAATTAAAACTATATCAGTAAAGGATTTTAAATCTATAAAGGCTGTAACTTGGATGTTTTCTATTCGAAGAATGTTCATGATGAATGCTGCTATATAATGACACTAGAAAGATAAGTTTGGAATTGTATGTAATTTCGATTATTGTAATACAAAGTGATTTCTCTTGGTGTGGTGGGTTTTTCTCCTATAAGGGTTTTCCCACGTATATCTGGTGTTCATGTGTGTTTGTCTAATACTCTATTTCTGTAATCTATTTCATAGTGCATCTTAACTTGACTGTAATTGTAAATTTTAAAGTGTATCTACATTGTTTCTTGAGGTATTGACATTAGGAGAATTGTTTTCCGCATCTAATTTTCCTTACAAGTGGTGTGTCGTATTCTGCCGGCCAGGTTATCCTTGGGGGTACATTTGCTTGAAGTCAATAATTGTGTTAATATTGTTCAGTCAGAGTCTTGTAGAGATTGTTATTTCTAATTATAGGTTAAGATGGCTAGTATATCTGGAAAGTTTGAAATAGAGAAATTCAATGGCAATAACTTTGAGTTGTGGAAACTCAAGATGGAGGATCTTCTTATTGGCCGAAAGTGATCTTTACGGATTCTTTGTGGTGGAGTGAAACCCTCACAGGCATGAAGCAAGAAGATTGGGACCTTGTAGATAGGAAGTCTAAGGCGCTGATAAGGCTTTGTTTGGCAGACTCAGTTCTTCTGAATGCGCATGAGGAGAAGACTGCCTCTTCTATGTGGAAGAGACTAGCATCTATTTATCAGGGGAAGTCCTTGGTGAATAAACTATTCTTGAGGAAGGAACTATACTCTTTGAGAATGCAGGAAGGAGGGTCTGTAGCTAATCATTTGAACACATTTAACATGCTGCTCACACAATTAACATCTGTTGGTGTAAAGACTAAAGAAGAGGATCGCTGTATGCTTCTATTGTGTTCTTTGCTAGACTCATGGGATCATATGGTGATGGCAATTGGGAGTACAACATCCAGTTTCAAGATGGAAGATGTTGTTGCATCTTTGTTATCGAGAGAGGAAGAAGAAATGAGAAGGAAATCTTACGAAGAGATGGTGAAGAGGAGGATTTTGCTATCGGAGGAAGATCAAAGGAGAAAGGCAAGAAGAAGGACAAGAAGTCCAAATCAAAATCAGAGGGGAGATCAAAGTCTCCTAGCAAGAAGTCCAAGGTGAAGTGCTAGAACTGTGGGCAACCTAGTCATGTCAGAAAGGATTGTAAAGAGGAGAAAAAGAAGAAGAAAGGATCTTCCGATAATGGTTCTTCTCATAGTGATGGTGATGCAACCGTTTGCATCCTTGGCTACAGGCATCAGATAATGTCAGCTTGATTGATTATGGAGCATCTTTCCACATGACATCTCACTTAGAGATAGTTCCACGCAAGCATGAAAGAAGTATGATGGTGGATAGGTGTACTTGGTAGGTGATTCTACCACTTTTAGGAGATGGTTGGCCATTGAAGAGTCAGAATACAATTTCCTGATGGTAGAGTAAAGGGAATTAATGATGTTATGCACATACCAGGTCTAGCTCAAAATTTACTGTCTGTCAGTAAGCTTAATGATACTAGATTACAAGTCTTGTTCTTGAGAAGTGGCTGCAAGATGACTAGAGGATCTATGGTGTTGGCTAGAGGTTCTCGAATTGATACCTTGTACAAGTTGGATGCACATTTTGTTCAATGTAACAGTGTCTCTGTAAAGTCACTAAATGCTGCTCATGGAGGTAAAGAGGATCCCTAATTATGTAAACTCTATGGAAGTAAAACTTCCTACAGAGAAGACTATGCTCTAGCATCATAGGTTAGGCCACATAGAGGAGAAAAAGGTTTAAAACCTTGAAGAACAAAATCTTGTTGGGGGTTTGAAGATTATGTCGGAATTTGAATTACGTGAATCGTATATATGGAAAACAACACCATGTTTCATTTTATAGCCAGTCCTCATAAATCTTAGTTTTGTTAGATTATATCCATTGGAATGTCTTTGGTTACATTAGATGTTCCTTCTTTGTCTAAATCAAGATGCACATATGGATGTTGATGATTATTCAAGAGAAGAGCATTTATATATTTTTTGAAAAGTAAATTAGAAGTGTTGATCCAATTTAAGGGAGTTTAAAATCTTGTTGAAAATCAATTTGGTAAAACAATAAAATGCTTAAGGGTGATAATGGCGGTGAATTCTATTATGATGAATTTGAAAGATACTATAAAGACCATGGAATCAAAAGACACAAGACTACACCTTATTCTCCACAGCAGAATGGAGTTGCAAAAAGGTTCAATAGGGCAGTGATGGAGAGAGCATGAAGTATGCTTAGTAGTGTTGGTTTGGAGGAGAAGCTCTGGGTTGAAGCTACTGCTACTGCATGTTACTTGGTTAATCGGTCTCCAAACTCTACTCTTGTTGATAAAGACACCTTTGGAAGCGTGATGCAGGTAAGAATCCTCTTAGACATATTAGAGTCTTTGGTTGTGAAGCATATGCATATGTGTCAGATGTGAAAAGATCTAAGTTGGAGAGCAAGGCTGTCAAATGTATTTTTATTGGCTATAGTGCTAACATTAAAGGATACAAGCTTTGGAATCCTATTATAGAGAAGGTTGTATACAACAGAAGTGTAATCTTTCATGAGCTGAAACCTTCCACCTTGGATCTGCAATTAGAGACAAAATGAGAAAACAGTAAGGATGTAGCAGCAATTCCTCCTACACCCGAGGAGAAAGAGGTGAGAAGATTCAAAATGTACCTAAAAGCTGAGGGAGAGCTCAAAGCGGGATTCTGAAAGTTCTGAAGAAGAAGAACCTACGACCTCGACCAATGAGGAGATCAACCCAAGAAAGGGAAACAACCATATAGAAGTATCATTAGATAAAAATGGAAACCTAGAGTTTGGTGCCCTTACTGGGTAAAACCTATGGAAACGTAAATGGGTATTCTAAGAAAAGATTGGTCTAGATGGCGGTGTAGAAATACAAGGCAAGGCCAAGGTTGCAAAGGGTTATTCCCATGTAGAGGGAATTGATTATGGGGAAATTTTTTCTCCTGTAGCTAAGCTAACGTCCATTAGATTTCTTTTGTCACTTGCAGTAGTGTATGACTTAGGCGTTGAGCGGATGGATGTGAAGACAACATTTCTTCATAGTGATCTTGAAGAAGAAATCTATATGTCCTAACTTGAGCACTTTGTTGAAAAAGGTAAAGAAAAACTGGTATGCAAATTAAAGAAGTCTCTGTATGGGTTAAAGCAGTCACCTAGAATGTGGTACCAAAAATTTGATACTTATGTATTATCTTTAGGTTTTGTGAGATCAAAATCTGATCACTGTGTATACTATAAAGCTAAAAGTGATCAAAAGTGCTTTTATTGCTCTTTATATTTGATGATATGTTGTTCATTGGGAAATAGCAAGCTAATGATTTCTGATCATAAGTCTCAGTTGTCTGCTAAGTTCAAAATGAAGGATCTTGGTGCAGCAAGGTATATTCTGGGGATGGAGATAACCAGGAATAGAAAGAATAGAAAGTTTTGGCTCAATCAGAGTAAGTATATAAAATTTATTCTAGAAGTTTTGTATGAATGATTACCATGAGTTAGTTGTTCGATCATGTAGGAACAAAGCTGTATCTATTGAGTTGTCAAAATCTCCTCTTTTGAGGATGGAAGACATGACCCGATTATGGCATATGCTAGTGTTGTAAATGATCTTATGTATGCAATAGTGCATCTGAGGAACAACATTGCCCAGCGGTGGGAGAACTTAGTTGATTTATGGGAAAATCAATTGGGAAAATACATTGGGATGCTGTGAAAGTATTTAGATATTTAGAGGAACTTGAGGATTTGCACTTTGTTACAAATTTGGTTGAATCCTGAGAGGACTCGGCATTAGTGGATATGTAGATTCTAGTGGGTAGGGACATTGTGATAGGGAGATCACTAGTGGATCACGTTTGTTGATGTTGAATGGTGAATTAAATTGAGTTGGATGAACAGCGGTATTTGTGGCCCTTTTCCACTATAAAAGGTTGAATACATTGCTTAGCTACTCATGCTTGTAAAGAAAGAAGCTGTATGGTTGAAACGTTTGTGTTCTAATATTGGTTTGGATGCAGGGGAAATAACAATCTTATGTGATAGTCAGAGTGCCATTTGTCTAGCAAAGAACCCAACTTTCCATGCCAGAACGAAACATATTGATGTACAATATCACTTTGTACGAGATATGGTTGAAGATGGAAAGGTCAGTTTGGAAAAGGATGATACTCTCGAGAATGTTACAGATGCATTGACGAAGCCAATGAGCACAGACAAGTTGAAGTGGTGTGCCAGTTCAATGGGCCTTAGTGCCCATGATTTTCAGTAAGTATTAATTATGCTCTAGAGGTGCCTATATGATCTTCGTCAAGTGGGAGATTGTTGGAAATATGTGCCTCAAACATTACAGGCTGAAACCTCCATGAGTGCCAAGTCGGTGTGACAGATTCCATGTCTGGCCGACTAGCAAGTTTGCTTTATTCAGTTCTGACCAGGTCGCTGTGACCTTGTTAGTGTCTTGCTGATTTGTTCACTAAGAAGTCTATCACTATTACATAGTGTGTTTGTTGCGACCTTATAGCACTCGGGAGACCTCTGGCCGAAAGGCCATTCAATCGTGTATCGGAAAGACTCTTGGTGACTACGGGCTTCGGTATAACTGAAGGTTCTCGCTAAGAAGTCTCAGCGAAGTGTTAATCTCTTGCTGATAGCGTATGTAATGAAGTCTTCGGGGTAACTCTAATGATCCGAGAAGATGTCTTAGTGAACAGTGGAAGTCTTGCCAATCGGGACTCATCCAAGCGTTCTTCGAAGTAACTCAAAGTGGTCAGAGAAACATCTCAGCGAACATTGAAGGTCTCACCAAAAGAAACACCTTTTGGAAGTCTTTAGTGTAGCTCTTGGCGAATGATGGTCATCAGTGGAACACGGTGGTTTCGATAAGAAGTCCCAGCGACTTCAATGAGTCTTGCCGATGTTGAAGAATCTTCGAGGTATCTCAAAGTTGGTCATCAGAGTAACATATGGAGATTGGTATGAACTCTTGGCGATAGGTGCGAGTCTTGCTGACTTCTCCTTGGTGCTTGGTAGGTATGGGGACTTCGGTATAACCTTTGATGTCTCGCTATGACCTTCTGGCGAAAGCGATAGGTCAGGGCGACTACGTGATGACTCGGTGTATCTCTTGGAGCTTGATATAACATCTTGGCGACATTGATATAGTATATGTGGCATCGGTGAGACCTTTGTTAGGGTCTCACTTAGAGATGCTGATGCATTAAATTTTTGTTGGCCGTCGAGAGCTGCCATATGTGGAATCTGCGTGGACGGATGAAATAAAGTGAACGTTAGCGGTTGGTTCATTATAGCGGATTCTGTGAAGCTCCAGCGGTCGAGGGCACCATAGACATAGTTGGAAGATCACGAGGATGCTTGGGGTTGGATGATAGTTTGATCAGCGGTGAAGTGTAGATAATTAAAACTATATCGATTAAAGGATTTAAAATCTATAAAGGTATAGCGGATGTTTTACGTTTCAAAGAATGTTCATGATGAATGCTCTTTGTATAATGACGCGAGAAGATAAGTGCAGGTGTATGTAATTTTGATTACTATAATACAAAGTGATTTCTCTTGGTGTGGTGGGTTTTTCTCTCGTAAGGGTTTTCCCACGTATATCTAGTGTTCATGTGTGTTTGTCTAATACTCTATTTCTATAATCTGTTTCATAGTGCATCTTAACTTGACTATAATTGTAAATTTTAAAGTGTATCTACATTCTTTCCTGAGGTATTGACATTAGGAGAATTTTTTTCTGCATCTAATTTTCCTGATAGAATCAAGTAGTCCTCAGAATGAGCTATTCAATGAATAGAATTATAATATCTTTTGGTTTTATTATCTATTTGATTTTTTAGTTTTATTAAACATAGGGTTTTCAGCAAAAATGAAGCTCTTTGTTCTGCACATGTGGAAAAATAGAAGATTATCATTTTTTTGTTTTGAAAAATATGAGTGCACCAGATATTGAAGTGCTTGGTCCAACAAAAATAATTAAATTGAATTTTGATACATACAAAAGAAGTTACACATTATATAGTCGTGCTATGTTTGAATTTTAATTGGTTTGACTTTGAAACTTGATAAAAGAAAAAATATTCAATAAAAAACTATATCACCAAGTGGAAGCACTAGATATCAAAGTTACAAATATAAATTTGAAAGAATTAGAATTTTATCCTTCAAGGAAAAAAAGGTTTTGCGTTATACGGTGAGTGTCACTTATTAAAAATGTTGTTTTCTAAAAAACCTAGGTTTTGAGGGAGATGGAAAAAAGAAGTGCAATCTGATTCCAAATTTTTTGAAGAAAATATATTTAGAATCTACAATTTCTTTTTATGAAACTTGAGTTTGCATCATCTTCAAATTCCTCACGGTTTAGTCGTTATAGGTGAGTGAAGATTTAGTTAAAAAAAATTATTTGAGTGTCCAGTTTGGCCAAAAATTGTAAACCATTATTGTGGGATCACTCTATAAATAGGGTTATGGTTATGGTTAGGGATAGGAATAGGGTTATGGTTAGAGTTAAAATTAGGATTAGGGTTGGGTTTTCCTTAGTAGTAACCTTAATTGAACCCTATACTTATCCTTAATTGAAATTAAACCCTAATCCTAATCATAGTTGTTCCCAAAACCTAATACAACCCTAATCCTAATAATAATATTAATGTAACTCTATATATAACCCTAATTGAACCCTAAATCTAATTAAATTGTAACCCTAACCCTAAAACTAACCTTAATTTAATGTTATTAGAATCATAATCCTAATTAAATCCTCATTATATAATTTATATAACATGAAAAATCAACTCCATACATAACCCTATCTTTAATCAATTTTGTAAAATTTAAACATAATCAAAACCTAGCACTAACTCAAACTTAATTAAAACATAACCCTAATACTAAGTGAACCCTATTCCTATTCCTAAATGAATCCTGACCCTAACCATAATTAATTTGTAAATTAAATTGAACTTTAACTGTAATTGAACCCTAACCTTGAAAATTTATAATTATAACCTTAATTAAATAGTAACTTAACCCTTACCCTTATATTAATAATGTTATATAAATTACTTTTAAACTATACAATAAAGTTAATTATAAATCTAATTCTTAATTATATTATTTTGTAAAGATAGATATGCTAGTTTTAAATATATTAATTGAAAAAAATATATTTATAGGTAATACTTACTATATTTTCTTTGTATTTAATTTTTCAATATTAAATTGATTTGAGATGTGCATTTATATTAGATTGTATATTTAAGCTATACTTTTGTACAATACTATGTGTAGTGTAACCTTAAAATTATACTATTTATTTATCAATATATATTAATTTTGAATAAATAGAATATGAATGAATTTTCATTTTTTAAAAATATTTTCAATTTTTTAAAAAATATTGAATATTTGTTATGACTTAAATATATTAATTTAGAAACTTATTTTTATGTGTAATAGTAATTATTTTTATGACTTGAATTGAAGCCAGTTGTCACTGTTACATGTTATAGCGATGCATCTTTTCTACATGCCATCACCTTATCCATGCTGATAAATCTCTCTCTACCACACTACTAACCTTGCCAATATCTCTTCCTCAAAAACTAAAAAATCATGGCAAGATAATATTGGATTGGAAAATGCCATTTTATCATTGATAAAAGTATTAAAAGAAATTCATTAGTTTGTCACTTTTTGTCCCTGCGTATTGATCAATGTTAATGTAGATTAAGGAAATAGTGATGTAGAGAAAAATAAGCTCAACATTAATCTATATGTGGATGATCTTAAGAAATGTTATTTTGGGGAGTTTTCCACCTCCACCATCTCAACAATCATTCTTTGTTTTCACCTAGCAACACCTGCTCTCTGACCGCTCAAGGATTTGGCTACTTCAAACCTTGCTAAAAAATAATCAACATTAATCTATCTAAACTTGATAATTCAGAATGTTGAAACCCTAATAGAAAAATATAAAGCATCTCTATTACAGTAATCTATCTATGGAATCTTTTACTAGTTCATAAAGTGTAAGAGCTCAAATCATCTTAAATGACACTGTTGATAATTACATGATATACCAAGCAAATCTCATGCATAAATAATCGTATTTGGTTTGTTAACCCATGCATTAATCAACTCCATTTCTATTTGTTCATTGAATGCTTGAGTAGCCATTGATGTAGTGTGGTCGATGGTATCGCATTCATCAGTATCCATCACTTATCAAAGGATTAGAGCTTCCCTTGTATTTGCATCTAATTGAATATGTTGTGTTTTAAAATATATTATGTATTCAATTATAATTAAGAAGACTACATACAATTGTGAGTTATGTTTCATTGTTTGTTATTTAAAGCATTTTAATTGAAATGTGTCTAAAAGAATACTAAAAAAAATAACTATAAACATGGAAAATGAACAAAAAATTGAAAAACATAAATGATAAATACCTCTATCATGATTTCAAAATAGTTGGCTTGATTTGCTTGACAATAAATATCCTCTTTGAAAAAATTATACGCCTGTAAACAACATCTAATTTTCCATTTTAATAAAATAATGAACCTTAAACATGTCGAGTTAACAAAAATTTAGAATTGTATTAGTGTAAAAATTTTCAATGATTTGTTTGACAATAAATATCCACCATCAGAAAATTATATGCCTATAAACAACATAGAGTTACAAAGAAAATTTATGAAATTTAACGTATGCAATGTATATATATGTGCATTTATAAGTACAATGCATATTTCATTAAAAATATTGAATTACCTGATAAACCATATGGACAATTTAACAAATTTATCTCTATTTTATGATTATCTAAGCAAATATATTTTCAAAAATATGTTGATTTGGGAAAATCTATTGTTTGAATTTTTTCTAGAAGCTAGTCAATTGGTGATGGCTATTTTTTCCTTATTACAAAGTGGGGTTTCCATTTAGAATGCTAAAAATATTATGTTGCTTCTCTTTAAAATTTTAATTGATATGTATGTCATATTAAGCACTAAATTGTTTAAACTTCTCCCTTAATCCAAGATAGCATGAGGAGTACCTAGATGTAAAAGTTGGTTTATGTAAGGAAAGCAAAGGTGCGTAAACACTTTCCTAATGTCAAATCCATAGGGAAGAATGCAATGCAGGGCTTTTAATTTTCAAATTACAATCTAATTAAGACACACATGAAAGATTTATAGAAATAGAGAAAATATACAAAGACAACTAAACAATAGATTAACGTGGGAAGCTCTTTTGGGGAAAAACCCACCACACCAAGCCTAAATCTCTTTGTATTACAGTAACAACAAAATTACATACAATCAGAAATACAACTCTGGTATTGTTATTTACCCATGGCTTCATTCCTTTGTTCGCCGATTACCGCACTCTCCTTGATTAGAGCTCGCTCATTGGTTATCCCAAATAAGAATCGTCTGCTTTTATTTTATTCACATTCTGATTTTATCCTCTTGTTGATCCTTATCCGCCAATTCTCCATCGAAGAAAGTTTCCATGCCTTTTCAAAATTTTCCTTGCATGCAGTTTTTCCAGTGTTGCAACTGATGCAAAAAATCCAACCATCATCCATTTGAAAAACTGCTTCCTCTGATTGGTCCAACAAGATGCCACATAGGATGGTCTGCGGTCAGCGATGTTCTGAAACTTTGTTTACATCTCCGGTGAGACACTAATAGTGTCTCCCGATGCCTAAGTTTCTCTATCGATATCGGCTTAAGTTTCCAACAGTCGGCAAGACAACATAACGAGTGTCACATGTCATACTAAAACCATCAATGTCCATTTCATTCCTATCAGCAAGAGTTTCCCTTATCAGCGAGACTCATATCGAATGCACACAAGTCATATCGAACTCAGAGAAACCATCGGCAAGACATACCGATCTTCTCAAGACCTCTCACACCAAACCTTCATGTTACATCAATGAGCATTAGCCGAGTCGGTGAGACTTATGCGTCTTCACAAGACCTTATACCGAGGTCTTAAGTCACCCTGAGAGCTACATTCACTAGTCAAAAAGACTTATGTCTTTCACCGAGACCACATACCGAGTGCTCATGTCTTGCTGAGTCGGCAAGACATTTGACTTTGCCAAGACCTTTCACCGAGTGCCAAGAGCTACACCGATGACTTCAGATGACTTATCGGTGCAAGACTTCTCGGCAAATTCTTTTGTCATTCTGCGAAGGCATCAAAAGAATACTCCCATCGGTGTGACCGAGCTTCATCATTGAGATGACATCTCCCTGCGACCTTTATGTTACCCCGATAGGTTTAAACTATTGGTGAGACATTCACCATTTGCTGGGATCTCTCCCCAACACCCGTGAGTTAGCTTGATAAGATCAACTATCGCCCAGAGTTCCACCGATTGCCAAAAGGTCATGCCAAACATAGAGTCACAGCGATAGACTTCATTCGGTAAGACATCAACCCTATCACAACAATAAGAACATTTCAAGAGCATTAGAATAGTGAGTCAGCTAGACATCCATGATGTCACAAAGACTCTTCCTTCAAGGAGTTTCATGTCAGTACTAAGGATTGAGGCATATATTCCAACAAGCTCCCACTTGACGAAGATTTTACTAACACCTCCAGAACATAATAAAACTATTGAAATTCATGGGCCAAGAGGCCCATTGAACTAGCACACCACCTGAACTTGTCTATGCTCACAGGCTTCATCAATGCATCTACAACATTCTCCAGAGTATCCACTTTCTCCAAGGAGACCTTCCCATCCTCCACCATTATCTGTACAAGTGATATTATCTATATGTTTTGTCTGGCATGGAAAGTGATTCTTTACTTAAACATATATAGCACTCACGACTATCTGATAAAGTAATTTTTCCTACACATGAAGCAATGTTAGAACACAAATGTTTTTAACCCAGTTACTTCTTCTGAGGCATGTGTAGCTGCCATGTATTACGCCTCTGTAGTGGACAAAGTGACTATAGCAGAAAACTTTCGCTTGTAACCAACTCACTACACTACCATTTATCATGAAAACATATCCTTGGTGGATCTTCTGTATCAATGTCCCACCTTGTCGGAATCCACATGTAGCAACCCGGATGCGAGAGTCTTATGTGATTCAACCAAGTTACCATTGTAACCGCGGAAATAGTCACATTACCCTTCAGATATCTAAACACTCTCTTCACAACATCCCAATGTGCCCTTCCAGGATTTGCCATAAAATGACTAAGAACTCCCACTGCTTCGACAATGTCTGGCCTTGTACAGACCATAGCATACATGAGGCTGCCAACTTCACTTGCATAAGTTACACTGGTCATGTCCTCCATCTCAATAGGAGATATTGGACAATCCTCAACATATAACTTTGTTCCCTACATAACTAGAACAACTAGTTGTTTGCAATTAGTCATACAAAATCTCTCCAGAACAGTCTTGACATACTTACTCTAACTGAGCCAAAGCTTTATATTCTTCCTATCCCTAGTTATTTCCATTCCCAGAATATACCCTGCTGCACCAAGATCTTTCATTTTGAACTTTTCAGACAACTGAGACTTAAGATCAGAAATCATTAGCTTACTATTGCCTATGAACAACATATTATCAACATAGAGTGCAATAATAAGTACTTGATCACTTTCAACTTTGTAATATACATAGTGATCACATTTTGATCTTACAAATCCTAATGACAAAATGAAAGCGTCAAATTTTTGGTACCACATCCTAGGAGACTATTTTAAACCATACAGAGATTTCTTTAACTTGCAAACCAGTCTTTCTTTACCTTTTTCCACAAAATGCTCCGACTAGGACATATAAATTTCTTCTTCAAGATCACCATGAAGAAATGTTGTCTTCACATCCATTTGCTCAATTTCTAAGTCATACGCTGCTACAAGTGACAAAAGAAATCTAATAGCTTAGCTACAGGAGAAAATATTTCTCCATAATCAATTCCTTCTACCTAGGAATAACCTTTCGCAACCAACCTTGCTTTATATTTCTCCACACTACCGTCGAGACTTATTTTCTTCTTAAAAACCCATTTCTAGCCCATAACTTTTCTGCCTTTGGGCAATGGCACCAAACTCCAGGTATCATTCTTTTCTAATGATGCCATTTCTTCATTCATGGCTTCCAACCAAGAGTTTGCATCAGACATTTTAAATGCCTCTTTCACAGTCCTAGGTTCATCAGTGCTAGAAATTAAAGAATAACCACAAGTAGACTCAATTAAAGAAAACCCATACCTATCAGGTTGCTTTCTTTCATGAGTTCACCTCCTCACTGGCTAAGGCTGAGGTGGTTCTTCATCTTCATCAGAACTTTCAGAACTACTTGAGCTCTCCTCAGTATCAGGTACATTTTAATTTTTCAATTCCTCTTTATCTAGTGTCAAAGGAATTTCTGCTACATCCTTTTTATTTTTTGATTTCTTCTCTGACTGGAGATCCAATGTAGAAGATTTCAGCTCATGAAAGATAACACTTCTGCTATACAAAAAATTCTCAGTCTCAGGGTTCCAAAGCTTGTATCCTTTTATGCCAACGCTATAGCCCATAAAAATACACTTCACAGCTTTGTTTTCCAACTTGGATCTCTTTCTGAATGGCATATATGCATATGCCTCACAGCCAAAGACATGAATATGTCTCAAAGAGGGCTTCTTTCTAGACCATGCTTCCAAAGATGTCTTCTCAACAAGAGCAGAGTTAGGAGAACGATTTACCAAGTAACATGCTTTACCGATCAATAGAGTTAGCAGAGTTAGTAGAGTTATGTTGCCTCTCTCAAAAATTTTAATTGAGATGTATGTCATATTAAGCACTAAATTGTTTAAACTTCTCCCTTAATCCAAGATAGCATGTAGAGTACCCAGATGTAAAAGTTGGTTTATGTAAGGAAAGCAAAGGTGCATAAACACTTTCCTATTGTCAAATCCATAGGGAAGAATGCAGTACAGGGCTTTTAATTTTCAAATTATAATCTAATTAAGACACATATGAAAGATTTACAGAAATAGAGCAAATATACAAAGACAACTGAACAACAAATTTATGTAGAAACACTTTAGGAAAAAACCACAACACCCGAAGCTAAATCTCTTTGTATTATAGTAACAACAAAATTACATACAATCAGAAATACAACTCTCTGGTATTTTACTGTAGCTTCATTCACTATTCATCAGTTACAAAAAATCCTCTCAACAATTCGACTCAACTCATTCGTCATCCCAAATCAGAATCGATCTGCTTTTATTTTATTCACATTCTGATTTTGTCTTCTGTGCATCCTTATCCGCCATTGCCAATCATAGATAGTTTCCTTTCGAGGAGATGATTTTTCCTTGCATGCAGTTTTTCCAGCGTTGCAACTGATGCAAAAAACCAACTGTCATCCGTTTGAAAACCGCTTCCTCTGATTGGTCCAGCAGGATGCCACATAGGATGGTCACACGGTCAAAGGCATTCAAACTTTGTTGGCATCTCGGTGAGACACTAACAGTGTCTCCCCGATGCCACAAAGTTTCTCTATCGATATTGGCTTAAGTCTCCAACAGTCAGCAAGACAACATAACGAGTCTCACATGTCATACCGAAACCATTGATGTCCATTTCATTCCTATCGGCAAGAGTTTCCCTTATCGGCGAGACTCATATCGAATGCATACAAGTCATATCGATCAGACATTCCATCAGCAAGACATACCGATCTTCACCAAGACCTCTCACCGAACCTTCATGTTACATCGATGAGCATTGACGAGTCGGTGAGACTTATCATCTTCGCCAAGACCTTATACCGAGGTCTTAAGTCACCCA
>VDFB02335889.1:0-25878 GCA_007258455.2 Sequoia sempervirens | reverse complement strand
GCATTCTCATCATTTCAAATTATTAAGTCATATGAGGCATGGGTTAGTTGTAAATGTTTCAAATTTTCTGTTAAAATTTATAGAACAAAGTGCCCACGGAACTCAACAAGGGAAAAATAATTCTGTTGCTCACCATGGCCTTATCAAATTACTGATTGAGCACTCTTTGAGAGATGTCTCACCTCTTTCCTGGCAACAATTCGTTGCCCAAAAGAGCTTGCAAATTCTACAACCTCCTAGGGTACTTACCCCACGGCCTCAGAAAAAGAAGAAAGAAATTGCATCTACTAGTAGAATAGGGCAAGGGTCATCTGCTCCTGTAGCACCTAGTCCTGCAGCTCCCCCACCGAAATCCTCTACTTGGGTACAAACTAGGTCTACCACTAGGAGAGAGAAGGGAAAAACAAAGGTAGGTGAGTCATCTAGGACAGAACAAACCCCAGAGTCTGACCCTCATTCTTGGAAAAGGCAATGCTCTTCTCCTACAACACCTTCCCCTGCAGCCGTCTCTCCTATAGCAACACTTGTTGTTAACACCAGTTCACCATCATCCTCTGGTAGGGCAGAACCCTCTAAGTAGACCAGAAAAAGGAAGGCTACCAGAACACCTCCTGCAGTCACACCAATGCCAAGAAGAGTTTCCACAAGGAAACAATCTAAGACCTCCCCCTGCTTCACCTCAACTAGAGGTTATTGTAATTTCAAAAGGGTTTGTAGGGTCTGAATTTGATGTTTCTCAGAATGTGTCCAGAATGCTGTTCAGAGTTCATTTCTTCCTGAAGAGGAACAAGTTGAGACAAAGGAAATGGAGCATAATGAGCAAGGGTTACCGAGTCTTGATGACTTGGCTAACGCTGCTATGCAGTTTTTGGAGGAAGCACAGTTTTCTCCACTACAGCAACAAGAATTTATCTTGCAGCAAGAGCAGGAACTGACTGAACAATTGAATGTGCCTAGTGAAGCTACATTTCATCCTGCAACTTGTAAAGCCATTGTTCTTTATAAGAAGATGTTTTTGATTGATTTTATGGAATATGTCAAAGCTAACTGGGAAACAGTTACATTGCAAACCCTGACTTTCTGACACATAGCCCAGACTGACATGCAACAAAGTCTATGGGAGGTAGAAAGGAAGAAACTGAAAAAGGAAATTGAAAGTCAGAAATAGGAAATTGTTGAGTTGAAAGAAAAAATGGATGAAATGTTAAAAGTAACTGGTCAGATTATGGAATGCAGACCACCACCCAGAGTTTATGCTTTGTGCCTTAAGAAACAGTTCTTATGGTTCCAACTAATGAGAATTTCCAGAAATCAAGATCCTATACTTCACACTGCTAAAGAATTTTATGAGGCATACCAGACAGCCCCTAATTGGTTAAGAAATTCTCTGTGTGAATTTTATTTACATGGCTTTTTAATTCTATCTGAAACAGAATGGAACCCTCTTCTATATATTGGTGATATCCATTTGAGATCCTTTATGTCATGGGCAGCAAATGAAGCAAATTATGGCAGGCAATGGGAAACATATGAAGAAGTTGAGAGAAATGAGCCTGTTCCATTATGCTCTCAAAGTTCAAACCCCCATGCAATGTTGAAAGATTGGCTTGCTCTGACATATGGCATTAATAATATTACAGCCAGAGAGAAGATATTTGATATCAAGAAAAAGGTATATGATGAATTCCAGGAATAGTCATATTCATTTTGGAGACTGACATACACCAAAAGTGAGAAAAGATGGGAAAGATTAACTGTTGGATTAAGAAGATCCGAACCTCATAGTCCCTTAAATTTCACAACAGCTCTTAAACGATCAAGCAGATACATACAATTGGGACTTCAAAAGAGATTTGAACTGTGGTTGCCATTGACATTCAGACCTCCTGTGCTAATGTGGCCCCTTTATCCTTATCAGGCTACCAATCTTAATGATGATTTAGAGGACCGTAGGTATGAAAGGTGCCAGGCTTTCAGAGGATTTTATTACAAGTTTGGAAATCCATTTCAGAGTCATGCAGCAACCACTGACTTTAGAGAAACCACCAGGAAAGTTAATGCTGGAGGACCATCATTAGGCTAAGTAGGGGGCAGTGATGAGCCCAAAATATGCTCATAGTTTGGATATTATGATGAACTTTTAATGCCTTTACTTTTGTTATTCGAGGTTGTTTAAAACTCTTTTGAAACCTTTTATGGGGATATCCTGTAGCAAAACATTTGCATATTCCTACAACTTATTGTGTTGACTTGACTACATTTATTACCTCGTTGACTCCCTAAATGACTGGTATATCACATACAGTTTTTGAATGATGAAATAGATTTAAATGTGATTAATGAATGGATATCGTATATGCCATATGCCTTTTCTTTTCGCGATTCGCTACTCTTGTTTCACAGTTGTTGAAGAACACTGGTAGTCGAAATGCATCTCGTGGGCCTTGCAAAGAAATTCCATTTCCCGCATCGCATCGGTGGAAGCTCGGCGAAGACTCTTTTGATCAAACCGCTGGGTGCGATTTCTAATGACAAATAATCTAGAAAGAGTGGGAGCGCCAGGATTCTTCTCGATCTGCTGGAAACAAATCGCGTAGTTTGTTCCTTTGATTCCTGATACTTACTCTAATGCTTTTCTCTTTGATAAGGTTAGTTAGTTAGTTGCTCTCCTATTTTTAAATAAAGTTCTCCTCCTACGTGAGTAAAAAAATGAGAGAGAGATAGAAAGATATAGTTAGAAAAATATAGAAGCATAGTGATAGCAGATATCATGTAAGAATCGCAAGATGATAATGAAAAGCAGAGTCTCAGTTTTGGATGTTATATGAGTTTGTTGTTAGCTCTCATATCAACAAAGCAATGTATACCATTCTATTTTCATGAATAAAGTTTAACGAAGTTCTGAGTTTAGCACTTGCGTAATCAGTAGATGCTTGCTAAGGGGGGCCACTTAGTAAGTATCTGTAGCTAGTTAGTTAGTTGTTCTTTTCTATTGATCTTCAGTTAGCTTTCATCTTTGAAGTTTTCATACAAACTCAGTCTTGTATTGCTCCTACAACATAGGGAATCCATCGATGTGCCTATTCCTGCAGCATAAGGCCAGTTCACAGTTTGTGTTTCAGTCATAGTTGTTATGGTTTCTGTTTTAATCAAATCATAGTCGAGTTAAAAAACTTTGCATTACCTTCCTGTAGCGTAGATAGAATTCCTTTCCAATATTTATCTCTGCTAAGATTTGACTGAGAATAGTTCTTAGTGCATATATTTTTCTGCGCCATTTAAAGTATACGTCCCCTGGTTTGACAAGTAAATGAACGTCCATAGAGAGATATTAGTCACCTATTGGAATGTCCAATTCCCAGGAAAGGTTTTACTATGATTTTCATATCCTTTTGTGGGCACGACTAGTAATTAGTTATTAGGTTAGTTAGCTGGCTGGGAAGTTATTCCGGAATTGTATTTTGTATGGAAAACTTGTGGCTTCATATGAAAATGAATTCAATATAAAATCATCGAGATGAAACCAAAACACTATTTTCATTTTGTGTTTTGTTTACAACATTAATGTGATATTTAATTATAATTTCCTCACCATTCTAACAAATTGCATGGCATAATTCTGCCTTTCTTATTTTTGAGTTTATTTTCTTTTGACAAAACATTGATCAAAATTAAAAAAGTAAAATCTAAATGACACTGCTACTATTTTCAAATATGGGTACTTATTTTCTTGCATATTTTATAATTTATATCATTTAACATCTAACAGATTCCTTTAATTTTGCAGAGTTAAATTTCTTAAGCAGAAATAATGAGGATTCACACTATCAAAATGGCAGCTAATTCTTTTCAAATAGAAGGATAAACAAATAGAGTCTCCTTTGGGTTTCCATCTGTGCACCATCTTTCGTTTTTGTATTTTTGGCCCCCAATATAATGGGGAAGAAGGATATGATGATTTGATGATTGATACAATTTTTTTTTAAATTCCTAAGATACTATGGATGGATAGAGTTTCAACATCTTTCAGTGCAATTGAAAACTTCTATTGCGGGAAGGTGTACATTGAAAAAGATGGACGCAAAGGATTGATTAGTTCTTGGAGATATGCTTGAAGAATTTTTAAATACAAAAACATTTCTCCCACATGCCATTCCCCTTGTATATTTAAAATGAGTAGATACATTTACATTTATTTGCATGTACAATCTGGAAATTAATATAATACAATAGACTACTCTATCTGTAAAAAGTAGTATCCAATGGGTCCATTGGATTGTGGTGTAATGGTAATGGGATGCTTTTGAAAGTGAGCAACCAAGGTTTAACTCGCACTTTCTGCTAAGATGTCCTACCATCCCTGTTAATTGAGTGCCATGATAGGATGGTTAAATCCATGTGCACATTGAAATGCTTAAGCACCTATCACTGGCGATGACTAAGCTATGACTTAGTGTTGTCCATAGCTACCCTAAGAAAAAATGTAATATCCAAAGGAATTGTTATAGATTCCCAGCTATAAACCACTTTAAAAATCAAAAGGAAAAGGAAAGTGGGCTTAATTTAATGAAAGGTACCATTTTTGTTCCTTGATTCAGAGGATTGGCTCTGCTAGAATTAGTTGAATTAGTTTTTCATATATAGACAGACTTACATTCGCTATCCCTTCATGATTTATATTTGATCATTTGTATTCTTGTTTAATTATTGAGCGTTTTCATTTTTTTTTTGCATTATTGGCACATGAAATCCGTAGCATATCACTATGTTTGTAATGTTGTATCATCATTGCATGTATTCATTTGTTTCGTGTGTTCATCCAATTCCATCAACCAATCTCTGGTATTCGGTATTCGGTAGGGCTAACTTCGCGCAACTATAGAATTCAAACCGTACATTGGATCGAAAAAAACAATTATGGGTTTTTTTCGCTCACGAGTTAAGTGCTCATAACTATGGTTTTGTCTTCTGGGAAATTCGATCGAGTGTGGAAGCTTTGGATATGCGCGCGGAGGTCAAAAATTCACCTTTTAGAGGTGTCGTCTGTTTGCCACCACCTAATGTCCTAGTATTCGCCCGCTATAA
This sequence comes from Sequoia sempervirens, assembly GCA_007258455.2. Taxonomy (NCBI): domain Eukaryota; kingdom Viridiplantae; phylum Streptophyta; class Pinopsida; order Cupressales; family Cupressaceae; genus Sequoia; species Sequoia sempervirens. The sequence continues at coordinate 20,793 of VDFB02335889.1, read as the reverse complement.
TTTTAGTCAATTACAGCTGTTTTAGCACTTAAAATCCACTCAAATCATTCAATTTAGCACTTAATGAGCAACTATTGGTGTTTTTGTAATTAGTTATTCAATAAAATAATTTTTTTTAATGGATGAAAGTGATTTTTTTTGGGGGGGTTAAGTGAGTATGGAGGTGGCGGTAATTCAATGGGGGGCGGTAACTGGGTCCTTTCCCCTATGTAGCTTTAAAAATTGTAAAACTATCATACTATAGATCTAATTAAGTGTTCTCTGTTACAATTTCTTTGTATATGATTATCTGTTTAGATTCATTTTACCATTTGTAGAAGTAGACAGAAGATTGTAGAATAATAAGCCCATAAGATAGAAGTGACACAACATCTACCGTCGAGAAACCCTTTTGGGAAAAACTCCACCAAGAATCAATGTACTATTTACATGCATGTAAACATCAATTCCTAACTTCTAGGATATTTACATGCATTTTTGAAGTGTTATCTTTTCTCCAAATAGTTAACTTAACTCAAGGCAGGTTCCGCCTTCAATGTGGGTGCCCCATGTGCTCCTATTTTGTAGGAGCTCTTCATGGGCATCCCCACAAGTTCCTATCATTTAGAATTAATTACAAATGGAAATTTACATGTTCATTTCATTCAAATTTAATCTCTTTCTAATCCTAATATTGGGGAACACTTTCCAAGTACTTAGGAGATACATGAAATAATGTTTAAGATTGCAATTAAATGGCATCCTATTCCCGGTAGATTTTTTACTTGCTTCTCAGGAAACCCTTTTGGCATTTACACTCTCTAGTCTATGGATTCCATGAGGTTTTTTGTTGTGTTATATTGTCTTGTTCATCTATTGTTTCATTGACTCAACTAAAAAATCAAAAGTATTTATGAGCAAGCACGATGTACATTTTCTCTCTTTTGTTAAACCAAACCTATGAAATCCAAGGATAAAATGAATTCCTAGAAGCAGTTGGGGAAAATCGACACATTAATTGAATGTTGGAACTTCACGATCAAGGGATTATGAAGTTTCTATGTCAATACTGCATTCCTAAGTTAAAATATACTTTCCCAAACTATCCAACTGGGTCCTACCTTCAACAAAGAATAAATTTGTACAATAGATGGACACTTCAAAGTTCAAATCCCCGTACCAAAGGAAGTAATTAGCTTATGGGTTTTTGTCATGTTATTAGAAGTAAGGATAGAAACTTCAATCAAAAGAAGTTCACATGCATGGTTTTGAAAAAAATAGTTAAATACATGGTATGCACTATTGTCTTATTAATGTAGGCCAAGAGAAAAGTGCAACCATTGTTCATGCTATTTTGTTTTATTTGAATCTTGTTCTTATAACTTAACAAATTCAAGTAAAAATATTTTAAAATAATACTTGAAGGTTCCATAGGTTTTTCAAGCATTTTGGCAACCTACCAATTACACAAAATATAGCTCTTTTTATTCCTAGAGCAAAAAGGTTTATTTGATTTAACTCAAAATTGCATGTGTATTTCTGTAAGAAGCCTACCTAAGATCTCTAACAAAAAAGTGAGCAATGACATGGAATAGGAGAGGAAGAGAGTGACATATCAACAAAGAGCAACTACAAATATTAGGGAGATATGATGTTGTTCAGAAGAAAAGATCTGGGGAACAACTGGATAGACCTTATAGTAGATTAAAGGTTGACAGAGGCATGAAAGAAAGACATTGTTTATGACTATACAGTGGAAGAAGACATAGCAGTGAATTTAAATACAACAAGATACTATGGTGGATACTAAAATTAAACGTAAAGTTTCATTTGCTAAATTGTTTCAAGCTCTGAAGCTTGAATTGGTTCTCTCTGGCTGTTTTACTATATCTGTTCTCTTCTTGCTATTTTTGACTGGTTACTATGTTTGGCCAATCTGTTTTGCAGGGATGTTCTACCCAGTTGTAAGCCCTGTATGGGATTAGGGCCCTTCCCTACTTATATAATCAAAAACATGTTTAGCAAGCAAGATTCACCCTTTTAATTGAACTTTTCTAATTCTTATTTATTTACTTGATATGATTATTTTATAATGATACAAACTATTTTGAAAAATAAATTAGTAGTATGGCTTGAAAAATCACCACTTGAATAAAGACCTCCCATTGTGCATTTTTTTGATACTTAAACTCTTTCCTTATGTCCTCATCTCATGGATCACCAAAGAAAGGTGTTGGAGAGTTAATATCTTTCACATATCTATCCTTAAAAATTCCAAGAGGTTGGTTTCCTTCACTTGGTGCAATTTTAATTATTTTATCATGCAAGTCATAAACAAATCAAGATTCTATAAATCCATGTATTAGAGTATCACTATGTGCTTCTAATTCATCCCCATTTTTTTATTTCTAAAAATGTTTTAGAACTGTTATTTGTTTATTTTAGAACTGTTATTTGTTTCTTTAAATTTTTTCCAACTATTGTTTACAGAAACTTTTTCTATTTTATATAATTGTCTTTCACATAGGAGTTATAATGATTTCGATGAAAAATACCAACTTCATATGGATTCTTGCATTGTATTCTTCCTTTTTGTGCAACAACAGTTGCTATTTTTCCATTAATTGATCATGGGGGTATTGCCTGTATATTATTCATATTTGTTGGGACATTAATAATGGACCTAGTTAATCCCATTTGAGATTTTTTATGTCCCCATTGTCTTATTAACTGTGGTGTAGAAAACAATGGAAATTTACCAACATGTAGCATTTGTTTACAATATTTTCATACATTTTCAAATTTATGTATTGCATTATATTTTTAAAAAAATTGTAATTTTGTTGCTCACTTTCATTAAGTTTTTCAATACAATGTTGAAATTGCAGTCGGTGACATATATAACATTCATATTGAGGAGTGTCTTCAATTTCTTTGAAATATATTTGTGTTTTTTCGTATTTCCTTTATTAGAGACAATGTTGTTTAGTTGGTTTGTAAGTACACAATATTCTCTTCAATTTAGTAAGGAATATTAATTTCTTATAAGAGTTTCCACTTGGTGTAGTTTACTATAATTTGGCCTGAAAAATATTTCCCTTTTTCTTTTTCGTTGTTGAATTTGATTTGATGGTATCATGGGATTTTTATTTTTTTTAACTTGGTTTTTAATTACGCAGTAAGTGATATTTTTTCCTTTTGAGCAATATTGGTTCATGTACTTTACTATTGATCGGTTCTAAAGATATTTCACTTTTTTTCCCTACATGACTTTGTTTTGGTTTTACAAGAGAATATGTAAAAGTTCAACTTCTTTGAAATCATTCAATAGTATTTGTTGTCACTAGTGGCTCGTAGTGCATATCTTTAGTACTTTTTTTAAATGTGATTATGTTATATGTGTTGTTTGTGCTTATTTTGCTATGAAAAACTTTCTCAATTTGTTTACTAGTTGAAGACCATAAACAAATATGTATTTTTAGTATAGTTGCTAACCATTGTAAAAAAAATGAACCTCCTTCAATTTTCCCTTCTGCATATGGCATTGCCATATTGATAGTATATTGTTTATAGTTTAAAAGAAATCGTATTGTGTCTAACATATTTTCTTTTAGTAAATTCTCTTGATAGCTAGTAAAATTTATACAACTACCTTTAGTTGAATTAAAAAAAGGTTGTGCAATGTATAGTCTTAATTTTTCAGTATCAAATTCTCCATTCATCAAGTAACATATAGCATTGAAAAATGCTTTTGCCACAATTTCTTGTCATCATAGTTGCCTTTTTCACTCCATTCGGTTCCATTTCAAGTGCAATATGTTGTTGTTAGCTTTCCAATGTTTCATAGTTATAGGAAAGGTAATTTGATAGTATAGGACTATAAATGAATTATTTTTTGCAAAATAATGGTTCATAATGACCACAGTTTAGATTTTCATCATGAAATAAAATTGAATACAACTTTTTTTTTTGAATATTGTGGTTGAAATGTAAGTAGTTTTTCTTTGTAGTTGTTGAACACAATGTAATTGGTATGATTAACTATTTCAATACCCATTGTATGTAAAATGTGTCACCCCAAAGGCCTCTCTTCTTCTGGTATAGCACTTGATGCAAATAATCACATTTTACCAAAATAAGTTGTCATGTGTCATATAGATTGTGTATTTCATACAAGATTTCTGGATGCAATTCATGTACAAGTGCTTGTTATGCATCAAAATCATCTTTGGATAACAACAACATAAAGTAATCAACTAATCCATTTTGTAATTCATTTGAAGTATAATGAAAATGAAGCAATACTTGAAGACTATCAAATAGACAATCTCCAACGGTATACGAAAAATATTCTAGTGGAAATAAGTTGTTTTTTAAAGAAATATCAATGTTGGGTACAATTTCTTGCTCACATTTGTTATAGTTATCAACACCAACAATATTTCCCATTATTTAATGTGTTATGAAGAGAGATTTTATTCTAAGTTGGAAGATAATTATGATATTTAATTAAAAATGCACAAAAAATAATATAAAAATGAGAAATAGATGTTACTTGATTTGTAAGTTTAGTTATTGCTTCTAACAGATAGTTGATAAATCGCTCTTGTAGCCACTCATTTGAGAATAGATTAATCATTAGAAAATATGAAAACTAAAAATATGTATTCAATTGAAGATATAATTTATGTAATGATATGGCTCACACAAGCTACTAGCGATAGATCTTTTCAAAAGAGAATGTAAACTTTTTCTTACGGAACTCAATAAGAATGGAATAAAAATAAATTGCACATTGTATAATAATTTAGTCACTATTGAGGAAAATTTCCTCTTACTTCAACATTATATGAACTGAACCTTTCTCTGCTCAACAGATTTGCTACTGATTCTTTGGAAGCTGAATGGTACTTGTTCGAATTAATACAGATTGACCACCAAAAACAAAAGTTTACTCAATAAATGAAATATAGATGTTTTGTATAGTTATTTAGGATTTTGGGTACCTCTAGTAGTATTTTGGAGAAATATACGGTTACAGTTACATTAATCACTATCTTGTCGAGGCCTGAACTTGGGGAGACTCCCCATTGCTGAAACAATTGGCAAAGATTGTCTTGAAAAAGGTATTACTAAGGTAGTATTTGATTGAGGTGATTTTGTCTATCAGAGACATATCAAGGCCTTTATTGATGCTGCTCAGGAGCATTGATTGGATTTCTGAGCTGGAACAGGGCTTTTCTTTCTTAGGTATCACTGTGTTATAGATCTAGCAACAATATCTCTTTCAATTCTGAAAGATGTCTGCATTTTACAGATTTGTATATTATCAAGGAAATTTTTTACGTAGATGCTTTATCTTTGAGATTGGTTTGCATAGCATCTCGTCTGGGTTAAATGGTCTTTGTAGTTTATTGTAACTCAGGGATGAATGCTAGTATTTTTTGGGTTATTATTACCTATGCTTTTAGTTGGATTTTTTATATTTTTTACTGGCAAGATTCATTATCTTTGAATTCTATGTATAACGCTTTTAACTTGCTAATAATATTATTCAGCTCTTTATTCTAGCAACCTTACATCTAATTGGAATGCATATTCTAGTAGGATGAGTTTTTGTACTTATTCTTGCTTATGTCTAAATAATGAGTGTGTAGTTGACCTTTTATGCGCTCAATGAAATCTAATAATTTTGTAAATTGTAAAATTCAAATTCCTGGCTTATTTTGTTAAATAGAGATACAAATTGATATTTCATCTGAACAAATTTACATGTTCATTTCATTCAAATTTAATCTCTTTCTAATCTTAGTGTTGGGGAACAATTTCCAAGGACTTAGGAGATACATGAAATAATGTTTAGGATTGCAATTAAATGGCATCCTATTTCGAACATTCTCCCACTTGACATTATACATTGCAATTATTTTAAACAAATCATTTTATAAATCAACTACAAGATTCAAGGTCAATGGCCTTCCTGTACCAACTAATCAATCCATGCCAACTTCAAATGCAACCTACATAATCATCAAGCTACAAGCAAATGATTAATACTCAAAACCAAGAGAAATTATCTATAGGAACTGGTTTCGTAAGATAATCTGCAACATTAATCAAAGTGTCAACTTTCTCAATTAATACCTTCCCACTCTTAACCATTTCTCTCCCAAAGTGATAGTGAACATCGACATGCTTAGTATGAGCATGCTACATAGGATTTTTGGCTAAAAAAATAGCACTCTAACTATCACATTCAAGTTTAACTTACTTACAATTAAAACCACTACCTTTCCCGAGTCTCTGTAACCAAACTGCCTCTTTAGAGGCATGCAAAGTCACCGAGTGTGTTGACCACATGTCCAACCCAGGTGTAGGCTCCTCATACTTCATCTTGAAGTTTCATCAAGAGTAAAAATCTCAAGACATGTCTCTAACCTTAAGAGAACTCAAGCCTCGCCTATTTCTCCAAGTATCCATAAGGAACTATAACCAACCAATCCATGCCAAACTCCAAATGCCATGCATAGCACTATCATGAAGTAATTAAGCAAATGATTAATATACCCAATACATAAGAGAACCACACAAGATCAATGTCAAAGATCCAATCATGAAATTCATGATCTAACCATCTCCTCCAAGGAGATCACATGCATCATAACATACATAAACATCCTAGTCTCAAGAGAACAAGTACCATGCCAAACTCTAAATGCGTATCGAGAATAAACCATGACATAATATAAACCATTCTAAACCAAGAAACAAAATATCCCCAATCACATAAAGATAACCTTACCAATGATGTATACACATCACTATCAACAACTCCCACTGAACTGTGGTATGAGCTACACATGGCATCATGACTACCATCCTCTTCATGAAGATCACTCTTTAACATCAGGAAAAGAGTGATCACTAACATTTTTGCATGAAATTCAGTTCTTAGGATTTTATGGAATTTCTCTTTCCCTCATGTTGCTTGGGGTCTTTCGAAAGAACGCAATTCCTCAATCGTATCTCTCAGAAGGTTAGAAATTTTGAGAAAGTGGCCCACTCGTCCTATGACCTTATAGTTTTCAAGGAATGGAAAATAAGCCTTGATTTTCCTTGCGCCCCTAAAAAATCCAAGAAGGATAGAGAGGGTGTTCGCTGGTCTTTTCTTCCTACTGGATGGGTCAAAGCTAACTTTGATGGTGCGGCTAAAGGTAATCCGGTGGTGGCGAGCTATGGCAGAGTCATAAGGGACTCCTTTGGCAATTTTCTAGGTGCGACGACCACTCCTCTTGGTTCCCAAACCAATCACTTGGCGGAGGCTGCTGGTGCTTTTCACATTATAAATTTAGCTCAAATTCTTAACTTTAAAAACCTCTGGCTTGAAGGTGATTCCTATACTATCAAATTACCTTTCCTACAACTATGAAACATTGGAAAGCTAACAGCAGCATATTGCACTTGAAATGGAACCGAATGGAGTTAAAAAGGCAACTATGATGACAAGAAATTGTGGTAAAAGCCTTTTTCAATGCTATATGTTACTTGATGAATGGAGAATTTGATACTAAAAAATTAAGACTGTACATTGCGCAACCTTTTTGTAATTCAACTAAAGGTAGTTGTACAAATTTTACTAGCTATCAAGAGCATTTACTGAAAGAAAATATGTTAGACACAATACCATTTCTTTTAAACTATAAACAATATACTATCAACATGGCAATGCCATATGCAGAAGGGAAAATTGAAGGAGTGTCATTTTGTTTACAATGGTTAGCAACTATACTAAAAATACATATTTGTTTATGGTCTTCAACTAGTAAACAAATTGAGAAAGTTTTTCATAGCAAAATAAGCACAAACAACACATATAACATAATCACATTTAAAACAAGTACTAAAGATATGCACTACGAGCCACTAGTGACAACAAATACTATTGAACGAATTGAAAGAAGTTGAACTTCTGCATATTCTCTTGTAAAACAAAAAGAAAGTCATGTAGGGAAAAAAAGTGAAATATCTTTAGAACCGATTAATAGTAAAGTACATGAACCAATATTGCTCAAAAGAAGAAAATATCACTTACTGCGTAATTAAAAACCAAGTAAAAAAAAAAAAAAACCCCATGATACCATCAAATCAAATTCAACAATGAAAAAGAAAAAGGGAAATATTTTTCAGGCAAAATTATAGTAAACTACATGAAGTGGAAACTCTTGTAAGAAATTAATATCCCTTACTAAATTGAAGAGAATATTGTGTACTTACAAACCAACTAAACAACATTGTTCTAATAAAGGAAATACTAAAAAAAAATTCCAATGCAAATATATTTCAAAGAAATTGAAGACACTCCTCAATATGAATGTTATATATGTCACCGACTGCAATTTCAACATTGTATTGAAAAACTTAATGAAAGTGAGCAACAAAATTACAACTTTTTTAAAAATATAATGCAATACATAAATTTGAAAATGTATGAAAATATTGTAAACAAATGCTACATGTTGGTAAATTTCCATTGTTTTCTACACCATAGTTAATAAGACAATGGGGACATAAAAAATCTCAAATGGGATTAACTAGGTCCATTATTAATGTCCCAACAAATATGAATAATATACAGGCAATACTCCCATGATCAATTAATGGAAAAATAGCAAATGTTGTTGCACAAAAAGGAAGAATACAATACAAGAATCCATATGAAGTTGGTATTTTTCATTGAAATCATTATAACTCCTATGTGAAAGACAATTATATAAAATAGAAAAAGTTTCCATAAACAATAGTTGGAAAAAATTTAAAGAAACAAATAACAGTTCTAAAATAAACAAATAACATTTCTAAAACAGTCTAGAAATAAACAAATGGGGATGAATTAGAAGCACATACCGATACTCTACATGGATCTATAGAATCTTGATTTGTTTATGACTTGCATGATAAAATAATTGAAATTGCACCAAGTGAAGGAAACCAACCTCTTGGAATTTTTAAGGATAGATATGTGAAAGAAATTAACTCTCCAACACCTTTCTTTGGTGATCCATGAGATGAGGACATAAGGAAAGAGTTTAAGTATCAAAAAAATGCACAATGGGAGGTCTTTATTCAAGTGGTGATTTTTCAAGCCATACTACTAATTTATTTTTCAAAATAGTTTGTATCATTATAAATAAATCATATCAAGTAAATAAATAAGAATTAGAAAAGTTCAATTAAAAGGGTGAATCTTGCTTGCTAAACATGTTTTTGATTACTAGTTTGTAGTTGGCAATACCCTAGAGTATATGAGGACCAAAACTTAAAACATGAGATAAGAGAACCCAAATCATAGTTTGACTTAAAAGTACAAGTAAGGCTTTCGAGCTCAAATCTTAGTGGAATTGGGAAGGCATGGTTTTTCAACCCATCATTGGTTATAAATGATCACGATTTATAGAGCCAACATGGTTTAGAAGTAATATTTGAGCTTGGAGAGGCATTGATTACATAGATTTAGGATCTTGTTCGTGCACTTAGGAATTTTAAAAATTTGATTGATTCTTGCAAGAAACTGTGCTCATCCTAATTCAAATTATGAAATGACACAGCTTCATGAGATGCATTTGCATTGTAGATCTAAGATATCATAAAAAAATAAATGAGGTTAGCTTCCTTGCAAGGTGTACAAACATTTTCAAACACAAAGGATGTTTTCTAAGTAAAATGCATCATTGGGGTGTGATATGTAGTAGTGATACTGAATTCCAAAAATTTGAACCATGGTCTATTATAGGTTTGTTTGATGACATCACTATATGGCATGTTTGAAGGGTTGCCTCAAAAGTGTATTCGGAAGCATCACCTCTAAAAACTACAATTGAAGCACACTTTTGATAAATATACTATGTTTTGAGGGCATAAAAGTTTCCATTCATTGTTTACTATATATTTTCTTGTTGATCATCCTGTTTATATTTGCAATGCATAACACATACACTATTTTTTAGTTAAGGTCCAATCATTATATCACAGATCTTTTTGATCTGTGTGAGCTTATTCTTTTCAAATCATTGTTTTGGAATTTGTGTTGTAGAGAGTCATGAAAATATGTTATTGGTTTTGTATTTAACTATTCAACATTTATTCCATAGATTGTGTTGAAAATGGAGGTAATTATGTAGCTTTAAAACTTGTAAAACTATTATACTATAGATCTAATTAAGTGTTCCTTGTTACAATTTATTTGTATATGATTATGCGTTTAGATTCATTTTACCATTTGTAGAAGTAGACAGAAGATTGTAGAAGAATAAGACCAGAAGATAGAAGTGACACAACATATACCATGGAGAAACCCTTTGGGGAAAAAACTCCACCAAGAATTAATGTATTATTTAATCTCATAATAATATTACAATAATTCCAATCCTTGCTTGAGATGCTTCTTTTGTCTCCAACAAATCTTCTTCACAACCTGCAATAAAATTTGATAGAACTCTCTTCAACTTGCTACAATTTATAGACAATAGTGAGCCTTGTAAACACCAAAGAGTTTACAATTACAAAGCAAAAAGCTTATCTCACAAAACCTGCACCTATTCATTGCAAGTAGAGTTCTCCCGTGAAAAATAATTTCAAACCAAGTCCTTCATTAATTTGGGCGTCCAAAACTGAAGTCCTAACTCAATGTTTATTCCGAAGATATCTTGTAAGCTTCTCCTCAAAGTTGGCACCCAAGAATGGACCCACTTAACTAAGCCTTATAAAATATCTTATCATGCAAAAGTGTTAACTCCAAGATGACAACTTTGGCACCCAAGGTGGGTCCAAGACAATCTTTGTTAGCTGAAACATATCTCTCCATCAATTCATGCAAACACGATGCATGATTGATCATCCCCAGTTAATTGAATGTATCACCTGTTATCTATCATGCAACTCAATTCATTAGTCATGCATTCCACGTCAACTAAAGTCAACTAGCATTCAACTGAAACTAACTACATGCAACTGAAGATAACTGAACCGTAATAGAACTGAATTGAACTGAACCAAACTGAACTAAACCGATACTGAATTGAATTGAACTGATACTGAACTGAACTAAATTGAACTGAACTTCATACATGTAAATATGAATTCCTAACTTCTAGGATCTTTACATGCATTACTGAAGTGTTATCTTTTCTCCAAACAATTAACTTAAATCAAGGTGGGTTCCACCTTCCATGTGGGTGCCCCATGTGCTCCTATTTTGTAGGAGTTCTTCATGGGAATCCCCACAAGTTCTTATCATTTGAATTAATTACAAATGCCAATTTACATGTTCATTTCATTCAAATTTAATCTCTTTCTAATCCTAGTGTTGGGGAACACTTTCCAAGGACTTAGGAGATACATGAAATAATGTTTAGGATTGCAATTAAATGGCATCCTATTTCGAACATTCTCCCACTTGACATTATACATTGCAATTATTTTAAACAAATCATTTTATAAATCAAGTACAGGACTCAAGGTCAATGGCCTTCCTGTACCAACTAATCAATCCATGCCAACTTCAAATGCAACCTGCATAATCATGAACCTACAAGAAAATGATTAATACTCAAAACCAAGAGAAATTATCTATAGGAACTGGTTTCGTAAGATAATCTGCAACATTAATCAAAGTGTCAACTTTCTTAATTAATACCTTCCCACTCTTAACCATTTCTCTCCCAAAGTGATAGTGAACATCAACATGCTTAGTACGAGCATGCTACATAGGATTTTTGGCTAAAAAAATAGCACTCTAACTATCACATTCAAGTTTAACTTACTTACAATTAAAACCAGTACCTTTCCCGAGTCTCTGTAACCAAACTGCCTCTTTAGAGGCATGCGAAATCGCCGAGTGTGTTGACCACATGTCCAACCAAGCTGTAGGCTCCTCATACTTCCTGTTGAAGTCTCATCAAGAGTAAAAATCTCAACACATGTCTCTAACCTTAAGAGAACTCAAGCCTCGCCTATTTCTCCAAGTATCCATAAGGAACTATAACCAACCAATCCATGCCAAACTCCAATGCCATGCATAGCACTATCATGAAGTAATTAAGCAAATGATTAATATACCCAATACATAAGAGAACCGCACAAGATCAATGTCAAAGATCCAATCATGAAATTCATGATCTAACCATCTCCTCCAAGGAGATCACATGCATCATAACATACATAAGCATCCTAGTCTCAAGAGAAAAAGTACCATGCCAAACTCTAAATGCGTATCGAGAGTAAACCATGACATAATATAAACCATTCTAAACCAAGAAAAAAAATATCCCCAATCACATAAAGATAACCTTACCAATGATGTATACACATCACTATCAACAACTCCCATTGAACTGTGGTATGAGCTACACATGGCGTCATGACTACCATCCTCTTCATGAAGATCACTCTTTAACATCAAGAAAAGAGTGATCACTAAACTTTTTGCATGAAATTCAGTTCTTAGGATTTTATGGAATTTCTCTTTCCCTCATGTTGCTTGGGGTCTTTGGAAAGAACGCAATTCCTCAATTGTATCTCTCAGAAGGTTAGAAATTTCGAGAAAGTGGCCCACTCATCCTATGACATTATAGTTGCCAAGGAATGGAATATAAGCCTTGATTTTCCTTGCGCCCCTAAAAAATCCAAGAAGGATAGAGAGGGTGTTAGCTGGTCTTTTCTTCCTAATGGATGGGTCAAAGCTAACTTTGATGGTGCGGCTAAAGGTAATCCGGTGGTGGCGAGCTGTGGCAGAGTCATAAGGGAATCCTTTGGAAATTTTCTAAGTGCGACGACCACTCCTCTTGGTTCCCAAACCAATCACTTGGCGGAGGCTGCTGGCGCTTTTCACATTATAAATTTAGCTCAAATTCTTAACTTTAAAAACCTCTGGCTTGAAGGTGATTCCAAAAATATTATTGATTTCCTTCGTGGCAATTCCCCCCCTTGTGGACAATAAAATCATGGATTGATGACGCCATCTCGATACTTGCTAAGTTTGATAGAATTAAAATTTCACATGCCTATAGAGAAGCCAATGTTGTTGTGAATTTTTTTGCTAATGAAGGGGTTAGGAGTAATGATCTAAGCACTTGGTTAAATTTTAGTGATCTAAGTGTTAATGTCCACGCTTTATTGAATTATAAGAAATCACACGGACAAAAGGCATGTCATCTCTTTAATGAGGACAGCAAGGAGCTTTCAGATCACAATCATTAGATTGTATGGGACCGAGCTCAGTTGCTTAGTCTGCAAGGTGGCTTGGCACGCTTTGCGGGTTCTTAGATTTGGCAGGACCAGTTCTAGTAAAGATTTCATCTTTGTCTGCGCCACTGTGTCAGCCAAGATGGGTGGAAATAGGAAAACAATTGAGCTGGGCAACTATGAGATGCACACAAAAAATGTTAAGGCATGGAATAAAGTTCAAAGTGGTGGGTTACTTCCTTTCCTGGAGAAGCTCCATGGATCCAATCAGGAGGCTACGGATCTTTTTGAGAAAAATTGGAATAATGGGGATCTTACCCTTTTTGGTTGGAAAGTTGAGCTCAATGAAAACCTGATAGCTGAAGTGACAGTAATGTCTATTGATGGGAAGAAATTTTTTAGGGATAGGGTTTTTTCTAACGATGTCGTCATCATATTTCCAAAAAAAGAGAAAGAAAGACTAAATTTGGTGAAAATTGCTACCAACTACTTTGAAGCCGACACCATAAAATCCCTATGGAGAAAGGTTCTACGTGTTATCGTGGAGCACATAACTGTGGATGGTTGTTTCACCAGGGTCCATGGTTATCGCTTTGCCCTACTCAACCACTTCCGCCACAAGGTAAGGGTTTCTTTCCCCTACCATCTTCTCTGTTCTTTGAGGAAAAGTTTGTATGACCATAAGAAAAACCCTAGAAGATTCCCTATTTTGCATACAGGCTTGATTAGATTAATTATGGAGCATTACCAAAAAATTCCTGTCCCTCCTAATCTAGAAGCCCCCCCAAATTTTGAGGAAGACAGTATTGAACCCAACTGCTAGAGGTTTTTTCCCAATTTAAGTCTAGCTAGAACTGTCCTTAGCCCGCCTGCTGTCCATTTTGGAAAGATTAACCCTAGCCCACTTACTATTAAAGCTCATTCCGTGCTTGAGCCGGGAATCCCCTCCCTCAAAACCAGTTTTCTTGATAAGAATACCCAGGTTAAAAACCTTATCTCGTACTCTGAATATTCCCCTGACACTGAGGCATCTGGTGCTAACAATACTCAGCCCTCTGCTGGCCCGTCGTTGGATAGAATTGCTAGAACTAGATCCCCTGTTACTCTTGACCTTGCCAATACTTGTTTCAACACTGATAGGGATCCCTCTGTAGATGTTCTGAATTTAGCTAGAAATAATGTTGATATCCATTTCAAACTTTTGAAATGGACCTTCAATGAAATTAATGAGCTAAAGATAAAAAATTGGGCCCTTCAAAGTAAATTGGAAGATTTGGGTGCCAAGGTTGTGGCGATTGAAAAGAAAGAGGTGGAACGAAGAGATTATGGTCTCAGCAAAGATATTCATTACCAAGCTGGGAAGATCAAAAATGTTGAAATTGAGGTGGAGAAAATGAAAAATACTATCAACATTGTTGCTAAACAAAAAAATCGTATGGCCAGACACAACGCCATCATCATCAATGCCATGACTGAGAAATTGGACAAAGCCCAATAGGGGTCTCTGGTGGTTGATCTGGAGGATACCAATGAAAGAAACCAGGAGGTGGATGCTGGCATTTTTAAGAGAACCAAGGCCAACCTAAAGAGGAAGGCTCCCCCCACTCTGAATATGATTCAAACTTTGAAGAAGGGGGTTCATGATATGCAAAACCTGGAGGCCAAGACCAAGTCTGTGCTGAAGGCGCTGGGTTAATTGCTGCCGGTTTTTAGTTTGCTTTTCAGCTAGCTTTTATTGCTTGACCTCTTTGGTCTTTTGCAGTTGGTTGCTGCTTATTTTTGTTTTTATCTTTTGTGCAGCTGGTTGTTTTTCTTGGACTTTTCTTTCCCTTCTTTTATGTTGTAAACTTTGTGGTTTCGGGTCCCTGTAAAACCCATTTTACCCTTTATCAAAAAAAATTGTGCATGAAATGATCAATTCATGATTACCGTCATCTGAGGATTCCTCTGTAGAAGAATAAAAAATATTTTCCCTGTTCTTACAATCCTTCTTCACATGTCTCGATTTCCCACAGTTCCAACACTTTACCTTACTCCATCCTTTGGACTTACCCTTCCCTTCCTTGTCTCCCTTGGGTTTCTTTTTCTCAAGCCTACCTTTTACAAACAAGGCATCTTGGATTTCCATTTTAGACTTCCTCCTCATCTCCTCTGATAGGAGAGTAGGAATTATATTGTCCATCTTCACATATGCACCACTACCACTAATAGCAACAATTAGATTTTTTCAAGATTGTGGTAAAGAACAAAGTAACAAAATGCATTTATCTTCATCTTCTAGCTTTACATCTACAAATGCTAACTAACTTAGAATCAAATTAAAAGCATTCAAATGATTTGCAAAAAAATCACCATCTTTCATCTTTAATGAATACAACTATCTTTTTCAGATACAACTTATTAGTAAGATTTTTAGTTTGATAAATATCACCTATCCTCTTCCACAATTTATATGCAGTAGCTTCTTCTGAAACATTCAAGAGAACAACATCGACAAGACATAATTTTATGGTCCCTCTTGCCTTCTTATCAAGCTTAGCCCAATCCTCATTTGACATCATTGTAGGTGACTTTGTCTCATTACCAACAACTAACCATTGATCTCTCTCTTCAAGGATCGTCCAATTTTAGTTTCCACATCTCATAATTAGATCCATTGAATCTTTCAATATCTAAATGAGAATTAAAACTCATTGTAGCAAACATTTTTTTTAAAATCAATAATAACGCACATTTCTTTTCAAAACGGTAATAACGCAATAGTAAAAGCTCCCACTACATCCAAAAAACCTTTAAATTTTTAAGAGAAAGGTGTTCCAAACTCTACCCAACCATCAGCTTTGATACCAAATGCTGAAAATGGAGGTGATTAGGGGATAAGAATCCATATTCGCAGGGCTGCACCCTCGCTGCGAACTATAGAATTCAATAGCATGATTTGACCCAAAACAATTATGGGCTTTTTCACAGTTGGCGTCAGTAACTAAGGCTTTGGCTCTCCGAGCAATCTCTGATCGAAAGCGGAAGCTTTGGATATGCTACGCGGAGGTCAAAAATTCACCTTTTAGAGGTGCCGTCTATTTGCCACCACCTAATGTCCCAGTATCCGCCCGCTATAATTTCAGTCAATTAAAGCTATTTAGCACTTAAAATCCACTCAAATCATACAATTTAGCACTTAATGAGCAACTATTGGTGTTTTGTAATTGAAGTTATCAATAAAAATAATTTTTAATGGATGGTATGGATTTTTCAAGCTAAGCGAGTATGGAGGGTGGCTTTTTGCATCTCAATGGGCATGAATCTGTCCTTCTATGTAGCTTTTAAAAAATTGTAAACTATCATATACTATAGATCTAATTAAGTGCTCTGCTACAATTTCTTTGTATGTATGATTATCTGTTTAGATTCATTTTACCATTTGTAGAAGTAGACAGAAGATTGTAGAATAATAAGCCCATAAGATAGAAGTGACACAACATCTACCATCGAGAAACCCTTTTGGGAAAAACTCCACCAAGAATCAATGTACTATTTAATCTCAGAATAAGATTACAATAATTCCAATCCTTGCTTGCGATACTTCTTTTTCCTTCAACAAATCTTCTTCACGACCTGCAAAAAAATCTAATAGAACTCTCTTCAACTTGTTGAAATTTATAAATAATAAAGAGCCTTGTAAACCCCAAAAAGTTTACAGTTACAAAGCGCAAAGCTTATCTCACAAATCCTAAGGCCTATTCTTGGTAAGTAGAGTCTCCTCCTGTATGAAAAACAATGTCAAATTAAAATCTCCATTTACTGTGTCCAAAACCCAAAGTCCTAACCTAACGCTGATTCCGAAGATATCTTGTAAGCTTCTCCCTGAAGTTGGCACCTAAGAATGGACCCACTAATCCCCGCAGCCTCAAAAATATACTATCATGCAAAAGTAAAGCACCTTAAAAATGCCTATTTTGAAATGCCAAGGGCCCGCTTCAATCTCTGTTAACTGAAACATATCTCTCCATCAATTCATGCAAACATGATGCATGATTGATCATCCCCACTTAAATGAATGTATCACCTGTTATCTGTCATGCAACTCAGGTCATTAGTCATGCATTCCAAGTCAACTAGCATTCAACTGAAACTAACTACATGCAGTTGAAGATAACTGAACCATAACTAAACTGATACTGAACTAAACTTCATGCATGTAAACATCAATTCCTAACTTCTAGGATATTTACATGCATTTTTGAAGTGTTATCTTTTCTCAAAATAGTTAACTTAACTCAAGGCGGGTTCCACCTTCAATGTGGGTGCCCCATGTGCTCCTATTTTTTAGGAGCTCTTCATGGGCATCCCCACAAGTTCCTATCATTTAGAATTAATTACAAATGGAAATTTACATGTTCATTTCATTCAAATTTAATCTCTTTCTAATCCTAATATTGGGGAACACTTTCCAAGGACTTAGGAGATACATGAAATAATGTTTAAGATTGCAATTAAATGGCATCCTATTCCCAATAGATTGTTTACTTGCTTCTCAGGAAACCTTGTTGGCATTTACACTCTCTAGTCTATGGGTTCCATGAGGTTTTTTGTGGTGTTATATTGTTTTAGTCATCCATTGTTTCATTGACTCAACTAAAAAATCAAAAGTATTTATGAGCAAGCACGATGTACATTTTCTCTCTCTTTTGTTAAGCCATACCTATGAAATCCAAGGATAAAATGAATTCCTAGAAGCAGTTGGGGGAAATCGACACATTAATTGAATGTTGGAACTTCACGATCAAGGGATTATGAAGTTTCTATGTCAATACTGCATTCCTAAGTCAAAATATACTTTCCCAAACTATCCAACTGGGTCCTACCTTCAACAAAGAATAAATTTGCACAATAGATGGACACTTCAAAGTTCAAACCCCCATACCAAAGGAAGTAATTAGCTTGTGGGTTTTTGTCATGTTATTAGAAGTAAGGATAGCAACTTCAATCAAAAGAAGTTCACATGTATGGTTTTGAAAAAAATAGTTAAATACATGGTATGCACTATTGTCTTATTAATGTAGGCCAAGAGAAAAGTGCAACCACTGTTCATGCTATTTTGTTTTATTTGAATCTTGTTCTTATAACTTAACAAAGTCAAGTAAATATATTTTAAAATAATCCTTGAAGGTTCCATAGGTTTTTCAAGCATTTTGGCAATCTACCAGTTACACAAAACATAGCTCATTTTATTCCCAGAGCAAAAATTTTTATTTGATTTAACTCAAAATTGCATGTGTATTTCTGTAAGAAGCCTACCTAAGATCTCTAACAAAAAAGTGAGCAATGACATGGAATAGGAGAGGAAGAGAGTGAAATATATCAACAAAGAGAAACTACAAATATTAGGGAGATATGATGTTGTTCGGAAGAAAAGATCTGGGGAACAACTGGATAGACCTTATAGTAGATTAAAGGTTGAACGAGGCATGAAAGAAAGACACTGTTTATGACTATACAGTGGAAGAAGAAATAGCAGTGAATTTAAATACAACAAGAGACTATGGTGGATACTAAAATTAAACATAAAGTTTCATTTGCTAAATTGTTTCAAGCTCTGAAGCTTGAATTGGTTCTCTCTGGCTGTTTTACTATATCTGTTCTTTTCTTGCTATTTGTGACTGGTTACTATGTTTGGCCAATCTGTTTTGTAGGGATGTTCTACCCAGTTGTAAGCCCTGTATGGGATTAGCGCCCTTCCCTACTTATATAATTAAAAACATGTTTAGCAAGCAAGATTCACCCTTTTAATTGAACTTTTCTAATTCTTATTTATTTACTTGATATGATTTTTTTATAATGATACAAACTATTTTGAAAAATAAATTAGTAGTATGGCTTGAACAATCACCACTTGAATAAAGACCTCCCATTGTGCATTTTTTTGATACTTAAACTCTTTCCTTATGTCCTCATCTCATGGATCACCAAAGAAAGGTGTTGGGAAGTTAATTTCTTTCACATATCTATCCTTAAAAATTCCAAGAGGTTGGTTTCCTTCACTTGGTGCAATTTCAATTATTTTATCACGCAAGTCATTAACAAATCAAGATTCTTTAAATCCATGTATTAGAGTATCACTATGTGTTTCTAATTCATCCCCATTTTTTTATTTCTAGACTGTTTTAGAACTGTTATTTGTTTATTTTAGAACTGTTATTTGTTTCTTTAAATTTTTTCCAGCTATTATTTATGGAAACTTTTTCTATTTTGTATAATTGTCTTTCACATAGGAGTTATAATGATTTCAATGAAAAATACCAACTTCATATGGATTCTTGTATTGTATTCCTCCTTTTTGTGCAACAGCATTTGCTATTTTTCCATTAATTGATAGTGGGAGTATTGCCTGTATATTATTCATATTTGTTGGGAAATTAATAATGGACCTAGTTAATTCCATTTGAGATTTTTTATGTCCCCATTGTCTTATTAACTGTGGTGTAGAAAACAATGGAAATATACCAACATGTAGCATTTGATTACAATATTTTTATAAATTTTCAAATTTATGTATTGCATTATATTTTAAAAAAATTTGTAATTTTGTTGCTCACTTTCATTAAGTTTTTCAATACAATGTTGAAATTGCAGTCAGTGACATATATAACATTCATATTGAGGAGTGTCTTCAATTTCTTTGAAATATATTTTCGTTGGAATTTTTTTTTAGTATTTCCTTTATTAGAACAATGTTGTTTAGTTGGTTTGTAAGTACACAATATTCTCTTCAATTTAGTAAGGGATATTAATTTCTTATAAGAGTTTCCACTTCGTGTAGTTTACTATAATTTGGCCTGAAAAATATTTCCCTTTTTCTTTTTCGTTGTTGAATTTGATTTGATGGTATCATGGGATTTTTTTTTTTTACTTGGTTTTTAATTACGTAGTAAGTGATATTTTTTTCTTTTGAGCAATATTGGTTCATGTACTTTGCTATTAATCGGTTCTAACGATATTTCACTTTTTTTCCCTACATGACTTTGTTTTGGTTTTACAAGAGAATATGCAGAAGTTCAACTTCTTTCAAATCATTCAATAGTGTTTGTTGTCACTAGTGGCTCGTAGTGCATATGTTTAGTACTTTTTTTAAATGTGATTATGTTATATGTGTTGTTTGTGCTTATTTTTCTATGAAAAACTTTCTCAATTTTTTTACTAGTTGAAGACCATAAACAAATATGTATTTTTTAGTATAGTTGCTAACCATTGTAAACAAAATGAACCTCCTTCAATTTCCCCTTCTGCATATGGCATTGCCATGTTGATAGTATATTGTTTATAGTTTAAAAGAAATGGTATTGTGTCTAACATATTTTCTTTCAGTAAATGCTCTTGATAGCTAGTAAAATTTGTACAACTACCTTTAGTTGAATTACAAAAAAGTTGTGCAATGTACAGTTTTAATTTTTCACTATCAAATTCTCCATTCATCAAGTAACATATAGCATTGAAAAAGGCTTTTACCACAATTTCTTGTCATCATAGTTGCCTTTTTCACTCCATTCGGTTCCATTTCAAGTGCAATATGTTGCT